>JAECUM010030784.1:0-27815 GCA_016617855.1 Megalonaias nervosa | reverse complement strand
TTGTTGTGAAATAATCTTATAATAAAGTAACATAATGCTGTCCATGAGCCCTATAGATTATACCACATTGTTGTGAAATAATCTTATAATAAAGTAACATAATGCTGTCCATGAGCCCTATAGATTATACCACATTGTTGTGAAATAATCTTATAATAAAGTAACATAATGCTGTCCATGAGCCCTATAGATTATACCACATTGTTGTGAAATAATCTTATAATAAAGTAACATAATGCTGTCCATGAGCCCTATAGATTATACCACATTGTTGTGAAATAATCTTATAATAAAGTAACATAATGCTGTCCATGAGCCCTATAGATTATACCACATTGTTGTGAAATAATTTTATAATAAAGTAACATAATGCTGTCCATGAGCCCTATAGATTATACCACATTGTTGTGAAATAATCTTGTAATTAAAGAACATAATGCTATGTGATGGGAGCTAGGGAGTCTACCACCTTGTAGTGGAATAATCTTGTCATGAAACAGGCACTTTTACTACCACTTAATAAAATAGGATCCATGACCATACTGACCTTATAAAAGACACTGTTATAATGAAATGGCCTTATAGTGAGGGAGTGCTGTATCAGCTACAAACTCATTCTGATGATTTTATTTCAGTTCTGGTGGGAGCAGTAATGTTGCAGACAGGGTGCTTGCGCAGCTCTTAACTGAGATTGATGGAGTTGAAAAACTACAGGATGTCACTGTTGTTGCTGCCACCAACAGACCTGACATGATTGACAAGGTAAATTACAAGTTGCATCTAAAGATTTTTAATGATGAAATTTGGAAAGTACATAATATGCAATTCCATGCACTACTTACATGAATTATCCTGACATTACAATAGTTGTCAATGGAGGAGATATTTAGGGTTTTCCAACTCCATCAATCCCATCACATTGCAAATTTTGTTTCCACTCAGTAGCTTTTGAAAGACTTCAAGTGTGGTATGCAACTTTACATCAAGAAAACCCCTGTCAAGATCAGTTTGCTCCATTTCTGGAAAAGAATAGGATACGATAAGAGTCAGTTTCAGCCCACATACAAAAGTTCACCATTTTGCTATCAAGACTCATTATCTCCTTAAGAGGGCCTCAAGGGAGAATAGTCCTTGATTAATGAATCACCCTCTATAAATGAAGCATTATTATTATTATTATTATTATTATTATTATTATTATTATTATTATCATTATTATGCCTGGTTTTTGTGCAGATTGATCAAAATTTTGTCAAATTCAGTAAAAACACACACCACATTAGCATTCAAATTAGGCTTCTCCTGACATGAACTTACTTTCAGTTCAGAGACATCATGCATTATCATTTTTTTTCTGCACTCGATGTTAAAAAATGAATATGTTCCTTGACATTTCATTAGGACAGAAGTTGGAAAAGAAACAAAGCATTTTCTTTCTTTTTTTTTATATGACTACATTGTGGTATGTACAAGAGTTATTTGAAAAGTTCTGAATATTTTGTTATAACTCGTTTTTTTCTTTGAACCTCAATAAATTTAATGTCAATTTGATAGACAAGTAACATTCTTTAAAATGATTCATAGCTGGACGTATAGCATGTTGGATCCCTACAGATATATGTACGTGTTGTAATATGAGTAAATTACAGTGACATAAAAATATAGAAGGAGGAAACACAATTCCACTACATTCATGTCACTGAACTTGAATCTGAAAAATGTCATTAATAACTATGGTAAAACTATTCTTTTTTTCAATAATGCAGAAGCGCACAACTATAATACAGCAATAAGTTAGTCTTTTTCATCAATTTCTTGATGTGCAATTAGTTTTATAATGCAAATTGTTATATTTTCCATGATACCTGACAACCATTTCATACAAAACATTCAGAGACGGAACATAAAACATAACTGAATGGCTTGCTTGTGATTGATTTGACATTTATTAATGACAAAGTGCAGTGTGTTTGTCTTAAATGAATGGGTAAAGTAAATCTATTTTTATAAATATCAAGAAAAATATAAATTAATATATATTTTATTCCAAAAAGCTTGCACAGATGATTCTTGAAGCAGTTTTGGAACTGAATGCAAAAGCCATTTCTGGGATACTCTTGTTCGTCTAGGACATTGCATTTCAGTTTCTGCCCAGAACTTTTAAAGGATTTCACAAAGTAAAGCCTCCTGTTTCACTTGGAAATTTGCAATTTGATATCCTCTCAAATTTTATACAAGACTTTATATTAAGAAGACGTAATTCAGATTTGATTTCAATCATTTCTTACAAACGTTTATGTAGTTATGGACCCAAATTTTGACTTGAAACTTTGTCCATTGATTCCATAATATTGATGGGGCATTCAGGTCACATGGACATTTTTCTAGTATTTTTATGTTTTGGCATTTAGAAGCTCCAGAGGTCAGAGGTCATTCAAGTAAAACACCTTTAGCTTGTAAGGAGTTCAGTAATCACATGCTAAAATTAAAAAATCTTTTGTAAATTGAGACAAAATTCAAACTCAACTGAAAACCCCTTGAAGTGTTATGTATTTTATCAAGAATGACCTCTTATCCCCAGGATAACCTCTGACCTAGAGAAACTTCTGTCTCTGCTCAAAGAATGTATAGATTGGCCTGTTTGCATTAGAAAAAAAAGTTGTAATGTTGGAAGACAGTTTTGAGTTGAACCCCTTTTTTGCCTTTTTCCTTATCATACAGGAACCTGTCATGCAATTGTAGCATTTTTTTGTTGAGACTTAATAAAGCTTTAATTGATAAAATTGCATGAGATTCTAAGGAACATAATACAGGCAGGAGCTCTGCTCCTTTTTTCAGACCTATATCCAATTACTCATCTAATAAGTTTTGTTCCTTCCAACATTAATCCCTACTATACCAATTTTCTTTTCCATCCCACCTTAGTTTTCCATCATTTTGATTGCAAAATAATCAAGTATCTATGTTAGATCTGGCTATTCTCTACACTGCCATTACATATATTTAGCATAACAAGTATGACTTTGACCACAAATATATATGTATATTTGAGATTTGATTTTAGTGCAAGTTCTTGCATTGTTACAGGCCTTGTTGAGACCTGGAAGAATAGATAGGATTCTCTATGTACCTCTCCCAGATGCCAGAACTCGCAAAGAAATATTCCAGATTCATTTTAGAAAGATGCCTATTGGTGACTCAGTTGACCTGGAAAGTTTGGTTAACAGAACAGAAAAATATTCAGGGGCTGAGGTAAGGATTTGCCAGTAAAAACATGCATTTAAGATTCTAACCACTTCTTGAAATAAATTTGTTTCAGACATTCAGAATATTTTTGGTCACATTGGAAAAATGTATAATCCTAATTGAAAATTTAGTAACTTAATATCAATAGTTTGTTACCTGTCACTGTCGCATAGCTTACTCTTTCCAGGAATTAGCTGTCTTGAGGGTTCTTACTTTTTAGATTACATTTATTCATAACCTTGCCCTTTAGATTACCACACACACACACAGGCATTAGGGTTACTTTTGTTGTGGCTAAACTAATTTGAGTTTTTTCTGGACTTCAGGTAGGTATTGAGTCTCCCTATCCTTGCTGGATTGGTTTGGACCCCCTTTCATTATTTTCACTTGCTATGCGTCATTACAATTTTGATTTTCCATTCAGCCTCTTTTATGCTGAGTTGTAATTCATAGAAGAGGGTCTCACATCAACATTCATATTTGAATGTTTAGTGGTAAGTACACTCTTTTGTATTATTATATTCATTGAAAGATGGTATTCCTTTTTATTCATTCATTTCAGTTGGCGTTTTTTCAGAAATAATTATTGTTGATGTCAGTGTGATTGAAACAGTATCAGACCTGCCAACTCTTACGATTTTGCTGTAAGTCTTACGAAAAAAACGCTAAAATTACGGACCTACGGAATGATAGCAGAAAGTACGGAAATATGATCGGTTTTTCTGTATTCCGGATATTTTTTGTACTGATTTGTTCGGGATCCGGATTTTCGTATTAGACTCCGTGTTCAGATTCAGAGTTTCATCGTAGACTGAGTGGATTTTGGTAGGGAACCAGACTAACTATACATTGGTACCTCAGATGCTTTAAACCTGCCTATTTTGTTTGTGAGAAGCACGTATGTGATCTAGATTTCGTTTTTCGTTTTGTCATCTGGTCGTCTGAAAATGTCTTCCAAACAAAAATGCGTCAGAGGTGGAGAGGACAACCAGCCTCCTGAAAAGCTGAAACAGTGGTTGCAAAAGGATAAAAGAGATTACTCAGATACTTGGTCATGCTTAGAAAAAAGTAAAAATGGTGACCATTATATTTATTGCACATCATGTCGAGTTGACTTGAACATTTCCCACGGTGGGTGAGATGACTGTCGTTGCCACGTGAATTCCAAAAAACATACAGAATACGTTGCAATGAAATCAAGTTGTAAGTCGCTGACCTCTATGGGATTTGGATCTGTAGTGCCAGAAACTGAATTGGAGGTCATTAAGGACGAAGTATATTTTGCAAACTTTTTGGTTGAGCATAATGTTGCAATTGCTGCATCTGACCATGCTTCTAAACTATTCAAGTGCATGTTTCCCAAATCGTCAGTAGCAGATAATAATAATAATAATAATAATGAGGACTTTGTATAGCGCCTAATCTTTAGAAGCTCTAAGCACTTTACAACATTTGACAAACTTAAAAAACATATATAATGATATGATTACAAAAATAAAAACAAACACCACGAAATTAGAAACAGAAAATATGCTGTAAATATTTAAGGCAAGGATACATTATTAGGTCTTTAAGTCTGTTCTTGCAGTTGAAATAGGTGAGTTTTAAGAGCGCTCTTGAATGAGATCAATGTGTCTTTGTGTCTAAGTGCAGTGGGCAATTCGTTCCACGTTGCTGGGCCCTGGTATGCAAAAGAGCGTTGTCCATATGATTTCATCTTCATAGTGGGAATAATGAGAATACGAGTGTCAGAAGAGGAGCGTAAGCATCTTGCAGGTGTGTACACATGGGTGAGGTCAGATAGGTATGTTGGACTGGAGCCCGTCAGTGAAACATAGCACAGAGAACAAATTTTGTGTTTAATTCTGGATCATATGGATAGCCAGTGTAGGGTACAGAGCAGGGGGGAGGCGTGCTCTGATTGTGGTACTCTAAGGATGATCCAAGCAGCTGTGTTTTGAACGTTTTGAAGTTTCTGGAGTAGATATTGAGACGAACCAGACAGAATTGAGTTGCAATAGTCCAGTCTTGAAAGTACTAAGGAACACACAAGTGTTTTAGAGGCATCAACTGAAAGATACTTGCGAATGGAGTTGATGCATCTCAGCTCAAGTTATGCAGCCTTGCATATGTTCATGACATGTTGGTGCAATGAGAGAGTACTGTCAAGAGTAACACCTAGGTTTTCGTACTGACTGTGTGAATTTAATGTTGGTGTTGCTGATATTCATTGTCTGAGGTAAAGGATGTGAATGAGAAAGTTTTTGTGTTGTAATCAGAATGGTTTCATTTTTATCATCATTCATCTGCAGCTTGTTACATGTCATCCATGATTTCACATCGGAAATGCACCTCTCTATGCCTTGGATGGTATCTTCAACTTCAGTTGGATGGCTGGATTTGTATATTTGGGTGTTATCAGCATATAGTTGGTGAGACACTGGATGATGATCTTTGACACTTGAGAGTGGCTGAGTGTATAGAATGAAGAGAACAGGTCCAAGAACAGACCCCTGTGGAACACCACAGCATAGATCAACTGGGCTGGAGTGTTTTCCATTTGCGGACACAATTTGTGTCCTGTTGACCAAGTAGGACTTGAACCATAGTAAGGCCGTATCATGAATGCCAAATACATGCTGGAGACGGTGAAGTAATATATCATGGTCTATAGTGTCAAATGCTGCAGACAAGTCAAGGAGAGTGAGGACTGTAATCTTTCCGCCATCCAAAGCAGAGAGAAGGTCATTGACTACTTTCAGAAGAGTAGTTTCAGTACTGTGGCAAGGGCGATATGCAGACTGTACATTGCTAAAAAGACTTTGAATTCAGATGAGATACAAGTTGGGATAGAACAACTTTTTCTAAGATTTTTGACATGAATGGGAGATTAGAAACTGGGCGGTAGTTCTTTAAATCATTATGGTCGAGTGTTGGTTTCTTCAGCAGAGGCTTTACAATGGCAGTTTTGTAAAATGATCGGAATTCCCCAGATGAGAGAGAGGTATTAATGACACGAGTTAGTAAAGGCAATATTGGATCTAAGCACTCGAGCAGCAGTGATGTCAGAATCAGATCAAGTTCGCATGACTTTGGTGCACTCTTCATCACGATTGTATGTACTAAATCCATAGAGACAGGTTCAAATGCTGCTAACGGTTGCCACTGAAATTCTGTATCGCAACTGTATGGTGACGACAAGTCAGTTGAAATTGTGTTGTCAAGTTTGTCTCTGGTGGTTTGTGCTTTGTCACGGCAGAAATTTGCAAACAGGTTTGGAAGGTCGACTAGAGAGAAGGTAGCTGGAAGTGGTGTACATTTGTTTCTTGACATTAGCTTGTTAGTAATCTCAAATAGCTCTTTGCAGCTGAAACTTTCTGTGATCTTAGTACTTTACTGGGCTGATTTTGCTGCATGGACTATGTTTATGACATTCTTCTTAGCGGCATCATAGATTTGCTTATGAATAGTGAGTCTGGTGGAAAGCCAAAGCCTCTCAGCTTTATGGCGGTCTCTTTTAGCAGTGCAAAGCTGATCCCTAACACTGCTGTACCACGGAGAACACTTTTGAATTGATACTCTGCACTTGGTTGCTGGGGCATGTTTGTCAAGCAATGAACACAGGCAGTTATCGAGTTTTTCTGCTGTAGGAGGTAAGCTAGTTGTTAGGTTTGCTTGGATGTCGTGCATTAGTTGTGTTCAGTTTATCATACGGAGGTTTCTCTTAGTAGCGAATAAAGGTGGAGGGTTAGGGACTGATATGTCAGGATGGCATATAATGCAGAGGTGATCTGATGAAACTTCATGGGATGCCAGGGAGGACTGTAGAATATTATCATCAGGTCTGTAAAGAATCCAGTCTAAAATGTGACCATGTTTATGGGTGGGTCGGCTAACTGACTGTTTGAGGTTGAAAACGTGAATGGAATCTATTAGTTTTGATGTGCATGGGTTTCCAGGACAGTCAAAGTGAAAGTTGAAATCTCCAAGAATAATCAGGTTGCCACCTATCGAATTTCCATACTCCAGGAGATTTGGAAACTGCTCCAAAAAGAGAGATTCTGTCAGCTTGTTTTTTCTACTAGGAGGAGGGCGGTAGAGGCAGAAAAAATGGACTGACCTTTGTTCCAGTGTGAGTGTAGTTTGGACTAGTTCAAATGATGTGCGGTAGAAATTGAAGGTTGTAGTGTAGTTAAGACTGTTGATCATAGAGTTCTTTGCGATGACAACAATTCCACCTCTGCAAGAGTGGCGGGGAACGACTTGATGGAGTAGCCGGTGGGTGTTAGATCTGCGCACTTGGGTTCATCGCCTGATGTTTTTAGCCATGTTTCTGTCAGGAAAAAGACGTCGATATTCTGATCGTTGATAAAATTAACTATTTCTGTGCGCTTTTCCGGTGGTCCTACTGATTGGGCATTGAATAATGCGATGCGCAGTGGTATCTCTTCGATAGTTGACACAAAGGTTGACGATTTAATTGGGATTTGAATTAGATTGTCTAAATTAATGGACGAATTTTTAAATTTCTGTGCCGGAAAGGGCAAAAGGGAGATAACTGGAATCAACACCACCTTTGGTGGTTTTTTTTAAGTGTTTCATGATTTAGAGTAATGTACTCCATGCCAGATTCATCATTTTCAGATTTTAAGGAAGTTGGGGTCAGTTGATGGTGAAATTCAATACCTCTGGTCACAAAATGAATAGCCAGCAGATACCATATACTGAATTGAAGGGCAAGAGGGTCAAATTTTTGAAGATACATGTTCATTTTTCCTAATTCTTCCAGTGAAATTACTTGGTAGTGCTGGGTTGGCCTTAAAATACCTGATTTTAAGTTCAATTTCAGTTTTGCATTTAACACTGAATTAGCATTTTGAATTCTTTGTCTTTGACAATGTCAGTATCGTTTCCATTGTCCTTCAAGTATTTGTTTATGGCTGCACGAACATTTTTCAAGGAATTCTTGTGATATTCTTGCGCCTGATTGGCTGGCATTTTTGTGACCCTGGATGATAAAAATTTGGGTTGGGCCTCAGCGTAGAACCTTCTTAAGTGGCCACTCGGCTTGTCTGGTCTGATCGTGTTGAAGTGAAGTTTGTATCCAATAATTTCAATGCACCAAGCTGTAAGTAAATAGAAAAATATTCATAGGAATACAGCTCTTACACTTGGCAAGATCATTTTGAAATGCACATAAAGACAACATATCCTGCAATTTGTACATATATTGTATACTTTTGGTTGGGATTTATGTATGTAATATGGTGACATTAGTAATTATATCATTCAACATTTAAAAAATCTTTCAAATTTATACAGAAGATTTATTCTTGAGAAGAAGAATAGCAACGCAGAAAGTTATGTAATTTCTTTTTCATTGAAATTAATGACTACACATCCAAAATAATGTAAATTAGCAAAACAATCACCTTTATGGATTATTATATACATTTTTAAATGGTGTTAAGTCACATTGGTGGAGATGGTAGTTTTACCATTTAAAAACTTTATTCAGTCTTTGAATAATGGTCTCATAAATATTTGTTTTTATTTTTGTGTAAGTGGTCATATTCACACCATGCCAACAACACCCACACATGTTTTTTAAATAAGCAAACAAAATTAAAATAAAAAATTTTTAAAAATTTACCATTGAAAATGCCAATACCCCATTTTGTGTTTCGTTTAGTAGTCTCTGAGTATTGATTTATTACAAAAGCTTTTAAGTCCTCAGGTAATTTCTTGAATCTTGGTTTGTATCCCTCAGTGGCCTCAAAATTGACTGTCCCGGTTCCCATGCTATTATTGTTGTTGTTGTGTATGGCTAGGGTGACAGAGGTCATGGGGTGCTGTGTGAGGGAATTTATCAACCTCTGTTGTTCTGTTTCATTTTCAGTGCATGTAACATCCATCGCAATATCATCAAAACCATCTCCATCTGCTTCAATCGCTGTGATTATTTCTTTTAACTCCTTGTCATCTAATTGTTCAAAAAACTCCGCAGAAAATTGCAGTGAAAAATCACCGTAATAGGCCATTTTGCTTGACTGTGTAGCAGATGAACGCCAAATTGTATAGTAAACTATGCATTTCAATCAAAGAATATTGGAAAGAGTATAAAAAGGGTATAATTTATATTTATTTGCTGAAATAAACATTTTAAAGATGAAACAATTGTTTCACAAAGATGTGTCTGCAATGTTTATTTATATTGCAAACGGTACAAAAATTGAAAGTAGTCCGAGAATTTATCGATGTGTATAAATTCCAGATGAGTATCACGTGACCGTTTACAGCCAATCGTATTGCAGAAAATCTGTTTCATAATAAAAATTGGAATTATTTATGATTAGCAAGTACTGTAGCAGTCTTATCTGTGAGACAAAGAACCAGAAAATGTCCCAAGAGCATGGAAAGTTAAAACAATACTTGTAACATGTACTGACATGGATAAGGGTTGATAATGGATAATTTTGAAGTCTATGCACCACAAAAAAAAAGCCATCATTCCAACTTGAATATTATTAAAAAGAGCCATCTTTTAGGTGAATTATTCATAACTAAATGCTTGTAGATGAACTGTTTAAGAAATATTATGTTTATCTGCTTATTATCTATTTGTGATTGGTGCTATTCATTTTTGTACATGATCAACATTTTTTTTGTTTTATACATTAAATATCATGGTTTTATTAACCAGGCTTGTGTCTTCAGTTTTGATGCTTTACCAACAGAGACTGACTAAGCAATATCAAAAAAGCCAAATTCACTCGATTGATTTTCAGATGAGAAAATTATTACACACGTGTACAGGTATTTGCCGACTTGTGTGATTTTGACTTATAGGTTAGGGGTTTGCTGTATTTAAGTAGCCATGGCTGTCACTTGTCTTTTTCACTTAAGATGTCGGAACTACCAGCTCATTGTCATAGGATTGAACTATCCTTAACGGATAAAGTTTGTCTGATCAGGAAACATGAATATGTAGCAGAGACTACATTGAAGAAACTAAGGCAAAAATTTGGCATAGGAACGTCTACTGTTTCTGATATTCTAAAGAAAATGGAATGCTACAAGAATTAATTTGAAAACAAAGAGAGATATGCAGAAAAGCGTCATTTCAACAATGTCTGCAAATTTAACAAACTGAATGATCATGTTTAGCCAGCCTAGGACCAAAAACATCTTAATCTCTTTTATCACAGATGCACTTGAAAAAAATTCCCAAACATTTTTTCATATAAAACCAAAAACCTCTCAAGACCAAAAGAAAAACTTGTTTCCCTAGGGTTTTTGGTTATGAAGGGCTTTCACTGTATTATCCCTTACACGCAGTTATTGTTTATATAAAAGTGTACACTAAGACAAGTTTCCTTCTATTCTGAACAGGACCAAGATTGTTTGTGAAAATATTTAGGTAATTGCAGCTAAAGATGTAAAGTCATAACAAGCTTTTCAGTTTAATATACACAAAGGTAGATATTTAATAGGAAACAAATTCACTTTAAAATACATCATCAATGATGTCAAATATACCAGTCAGCTCCAGAAGAAACATACACTGTGTAAGGTATCTGTTTTCCAGATTTCAGCAAATCATCTGTAGAAGCCAGATTGTCCTTCCTTGTTGTCAGCTGAGTTTATGATATATGACTCGTGTGTTGTGCATGGTCTTCTACCCACCTGCAAGATTAGTTTTACCATTCTGATTACCAGCTATGTTGTCTTAGAAGTAAATTAGAATGTCATTAAGATTTTTAATTTTACTAATTGGGCTTTTTTTTGGAACACTTTTTCAATTCGAACTTGAATGTTATTAATGATTTATATTTTTCTCAGTTAGAAAATTAAGGTGTTAAAACTACATTAGTGATGTTATTTCTAACTAAAAACATGTATTCTGTGTCAATAATATTCTGAATACAAATCAAGGTTAATTGGATTTTTAAATCCTTGTTAATTTGATGCAAAAGTAACTCAGTTTTAAGTTTTACATCTACTGCTGAAGTTGCATGAATGAAATTATCTGTCATAAACTTTCCCAAAAATATTACTATATTGGATATGGTGACAGAATATTCGTGTATTATGGTGTTTGCAGTTGGAACCGACATGTAAGCAAGTAAATACAGTACATTATTTTTTTTTGTACATCAAAGGTGTGAGTGATCATAGCCGAGTGAGCTAAATGTGAGGCTGCAACATTTGCATGTGTAAATGGTTTAGTTTATTGTCCATACCAGTTTATAAAAGTGGTAAGCGTGTAAATGAACATAAGTGGTAAACATAAACGAACATGCATAATGAATGTGCATGTGGCTATCAATGATGAAAGGAACATCCTGTTCCAATTAAATGATATATTTTCACATCTCTTCTTAAAGTTCTGCTTAGTAGGAGTTAATTATTTTTTGTATGATATTCACACTAAATGTAGGATTTTTTTATAGAGAAAAACCCTTGAGTTGATGAAAAGCAGTTCTTGCACACATTATACACCATATTATTAACTGACAATGACAATTTTATTTAACTACACTATTTATCTTTGAAAACCATAGTTACAAATGGAACCTTTCATTAGTAATAATTATTTTTAAGTAAACATTTTTTAATAGTTTTAAGCTACCCTAAAGTTTCTTAGTCATTGTGGATTGTATAAAAGCATCACATGCATATGTCTGTACTTTACATCTAGTTGCGTTATTAAATTTATTCCATCATGTACATGTATGTAAGTCAGGGGTCTCAAACTCAAACGACCCTGAGGGCCGCATGAGGGCATTTTCTATGGCCCAAGGGCCACACCACCATAGTTTTCTCTCATGACACATTGTGACGCCAATCATTTTGCGGGCCACAGGATATGGCTTGGCGGGCTGCATGTGGCCCGTGGGCTGCGTGTTTGAGACCCCTGATGTAACTGTAGGAAACAATATCACAAGAATCCTTGGGATGTTTCTTCTACACTGTCAGATGTATTTAGCAAAGACATATCGTGTGTATTGAATACTGTCATAATAAGCAGTAAAAGACATACAGAAAATAAAACAATCACATGCTAAGCAAGTTCCGCATTATATTAAGCTGTTAAGTACAATTAATGGGTAGATAGTGATTGAGTTTCTAATAATTTTCGTTAAATGTCATTTTGGTTATTATAATGCGTGCACACATTTTGGAAATTCGGAAATGATTAATTACTGCCTTAGCTTAAGGACTCGTCTGAAAGGAACAGCTCTGAATTTAACAATAATGGGATCAAGCCCATACAGTTATAAAGGACATTTTTTACATGCCTTATTGAAAAATTAAGTACCAAATTCACTACTTCAGGAAGAACAAGAAATACATTGTCCTCAAAAAGCTTGGCTTCACAATCGATGGATTAATCAAAGTTGACTGCTAGAGAGGTACTGTGACTTTCACCCTTTATCCCCTTAGATATAATGAATTCATTATGATTTTTAGGTGCAGGTTTATTTTTAGGTGTGTTTACTAAAATCCTATGTTTTAATAGCCACTGACATAATGACCCATGTATTGAATAATATTGATTGAATCCGAAAAGAATTTTTCTTAATTTATTCCAGAATTACACTATGTACACAGAACTAATCAGTTGAAATACTCTCTGGGATTTCTGTTTTGTCGTAAGTTATGGAACACTGAAATGCAATTTATTATCTTTGTGCTTTGAATGAATGTTGTCTTTACACTTGATTAATAAAAGACAGCCTTTCTTGTTTGTGCCAATTTTAGTCTATATTTAGAATTTTTATAACGTATTCATTCATTATAACACTGTCCAGGGGAGCCATAGAGTATACCTTCTTTATATTGAACCAACTTATGGTAAAGTATATAATGAAATATTCCCTCATTATAATGCTGAGTGGTATAAAATTTACCATCATATAGTGAACCACTTTTTATGGTGAAGTACATAATATAGCACTCCCTCATTATAATGATGTAAGGTTGAGGAATTGAGTCAGCAACCTTATTGTGAACCACCTCATAGTGAAGTACATAATGTGATACTCCCTCATTATAATGTTGTCAGTGGGAGGCAAGAGTATACCCCCTTATGGTGAGACCACCCTTTTAGCGAAGTGCATAATAGCAGTACTTGTTATAATGCCGTCAGTGGGAGCCATAGAGAATACCACTGTGAGACCACCTTATAGTGAAGTCCATGTTGTGTAGAAGTTTAGGAGCCTAGGCAGCCGAGTGGTCTAAGACACTCGTCTTTGCAGATCACTGTCACCCACCACTGTCCATGTGGATTCCAGTCTCTGGCTTGGCCAGCAAGGTTATGTGAGGAAGCTTACTAGTGGTTCCCATGGGTTGGTGGTTCTTCTTGGGTTTACCTGGGTTCTTTCTCCAACAGATATACTTGCTACCAAGTATAGCCTATCACGTGCTGAAAAATGACATTAAACCCATAAAAACAACAACAATACAACTTATAATTTTACTGCAGCTTAGTGGAATGGTGAGCCATGCCCACAGAAGAACAGCATTGTATTACTCTGTTTAGCATTTCAAGTCCCAATGTTTGATTTTGTCACTTGATGTCTACAGTTGTATCTGTGAGATCTTATATTTTGTTTTAACTTTTTGAAACAAATTTTAGTAAACTTATTCGACAATGTTTTATAGTCATATGTCATCAGGTTGGATGAATTTGGTTATGAGCATGGTCTCAGCTCATTTTTTTAGTTAATCATCTGTCTGGTATGCTGAGCTTGTAACCAGTCTTGAGACTGAATTTTAATTGGAGTTTGCCCAAACTAGGTAAATAACCTTACATCAGATGGAGGATATTTGCTTGCATATAGTGAGTAACAGATATATTTCATTGTGCAGGTGAAAAAATACTTGAGTTTTTTATCCCATGAGATGTATCCCATGTTCTTCACTCAGAACAAGGAAATATTCTTTCTGTTTTATGCTCAAACATGTTGGCTTGGAGTATGTATAACAGATTTCTTATGGTGTCCTATGTGATGTGATGCCATCTATGTAAAATATATATTCTGCTTGGTTTTGTATTATACTCATGGAAGATAATAATATGCAACATATTTCTCAGTCATAATTATAGCAGTTTTATTACGGTATCCTATGTGATGTCATCAATTTAAAATGTTATGTTTGGCTCTGTTTTGTATATATACTCATGGATGATATCAGTAAGTAACATAATTCTCATTCAGAATTCAAAGCAAATATAAAAATAATTTTTTAAAAAATGCATGTTGCAGGATTTGAACCTAGTACTCTTGAATGACAGGAAGCTATAGTTACCATGAGCCCAAGCGAGTGACAAAATGGTGGATCAGATTTCTTGATGATAATATTATCGATGTCTGTTGAGTGCAAAGAAAAATTATTTTTCATAATTCACTCCAGAAAAATTATTTCTGTTTGCAATCCACTAATTCATGGGTTAGCTTAAAATAAAACCTTTTCTTTGGTTCACTGGACTGTGTAAATATGGTAAATTACTGAATCTTATAAATGAAGATGTATATAAACCAGTTGTGAAATTGAGACAGATTTTTCATTATGATATATTCCATGTGTTTACTTTGGGTTATGATTTGTCTATTGCCAAGGATAAGGATGTCAGACTGGGCTGAGGGCAACAATAGATGATTTAGGCAATTTCAGACATTGGGCAAAGGTCAGACAAGAAAGTAGAAGTTTGATAAATATGTTTTAACCTCAAGAATTTCCTGGGTGATTTGATTCAAAGGCTTGGTAAGTTTAGGCTATGAATTGGCAGTTGTGAAATATTTGATATTATGAAGCAACAATCAAAGAAGTATAATGAAGTATTGATAAATATATTTTGACTTGAAGAGTTTGAGAAATTTGAAGAGGATTAAAATATGTGGTGTGAGTATTTTTTGAAAATGAACTTTAAAGTTTATTTTTTAAATGAAATTGAAGTATGTGTTTACTTGTTAATCAAATAATGTATTATTTAGTGTGATGAATATTTAAGTCAATTAAGGTTTTCATTTAAAACAAAACAAAACCAAAAATAAAAGAATGAAAATGGTACAAAGCTATGTTGTATAGGTTACTGATTTAGGAAGCAGATTTTGATTGATGTAAATTACAAGTATATTACTGCAGTATTGAAGAATTTCATGATTACACATTTAAGTGTCTCTATGGTAGAAAAAAATAATATGAGATATTTATACCAATATATGAAAACAAAAATACACAAACAGTAAAGCAAAATGCCTAATATATTTTTTTAAAAACCATGATAGCAAAATATGAACAGAAAAAGAGAAAACTTATATACCAATGTTAACCACTCATATGATAAACATTTTATTTTCTGTTTGGACCTTAATACTGAAAGAATGACAGACCCAGACAATATTTTTTGTCTTGAAGTTTAGCATAATTTCAAGGTTATATAATGATGTATGGCACTTAACATCATAACAAAGGAATGTATAGGAATCCATAATTTAAGAATAAGTTAATCCTTTGTAATTAAAAAAAAATATAAGTGAAAGAGAGGAATTAAAAAAATAAAATCCTATTTATAATAAGTACCATACAATATACTCACAAGTTAGATCCAGCTGCCAGCTGAGTAAACCCAGATCTGCCATGACATAACATGTTGGTAGATGTTAGTCTATTTAAATTGTTGGAGCTAATCCATAGAACAAGCAACATAGACCCTGATCCACCAGCACATTCGTTGTTCAATTAAAATTAAATTACTGGACCTTTTTAGTGCAGGTGAACTTTTTAGGGTGTGTCAAATCACACCTGTGTGCCTCATAATTCTAAGGAAAACCCAAAGCTTAACTTAATAAACATTTTATTTTCTATTTGGGCTATAATACTACTTTCTATTTAATACAAGTAACATTCTTCACTATTAGCAAATTTGAGGGAAAATAAGAGAAAAAAATATTATTCTTAGGTACAGTTAGTGTGATGTGATAAAAAAACTTTTTTGCACAAGTTGGTTATGAGCTTATCACCAAGGAAGAACTTATCTTTGGAGAAATATGGTATTTCAGTTAAATAATTTATTGCTTTTTTTGTACAGCTAGTTCATAACCAAGTCTTGCAATATAGACAGATTTTTTACCCTGATATACTCCATATATTTGCTTTGGTTATGATTTGACTAATGTCCAAGATAAGCGGAGTCCGACTGGGCCATGGCAACAAAAGATGATATAGAGCATGTTCTGAATCAGGCAAAGGTCAGAAAAGGAAATGGAATCATTGATCAGAACGTTTTGACTTTGAGAGTTAAAGAAATTCCTAGACATTTTCCATCGAAGACTATATCTTTCAGGCCATATCAGCCTGCATGCAGTGTTGGATACTGTGAGTTCGTTATTTTCAGTATTAAATGGTTATGGAAAAAGTTCATCCGTACTGAGATACATGTGACAGAATCAGGATGTCAGATCAGTGGATTTTAAAATTTTTGTCAGTAGATTGGCTTGGAAATCATTAGAATTTTGAATAGTCATACATTTTGCACGTTTTTTAAGGGGATTGTAAACAAAACATACCGTTTGTACTTGCTTATAAGTCAAGTCAAACTGTAATCAACAAAGATCCTGATCTGCTGTAGCATAATTCATTGTCAGATCAAGGTCTATGTTGTTTGTGCTACATATTGCTCCTAACAAACTGCAGAGACCCAGACCTGCCTGTGCATTATGCAGCTTCAGATCTGGGTCTGTGCAGTTTGCAGTTGGACTCATCTTACAAGCGAGTACTTATGGTGGGCATTTCCCCCAACCACCATTTATATGTTTTCTGTTCATATTATAAAAAAACAGTTTTGAACATAATGAGATTTTGATTGCAAATGTTACAATGATAATTAACAAATACAGGGTGTCCCTGAGTGGCCAAGTGGTCTAAAGCACTCACCGTTCTGGATCACTGCCATCTCATCTCTGTCTGCGTGGGTTTGAGTCTCAGGTTCAGCTAACATGGGTACGTGAGAAAGCTTGCCAGTAGATTCTCGTAGGTCGGTGGTTTTCCAGGGTTCTTCCTCCACCAGTTATACTGGCCACCATTTTTAGCCTATCTTGTAATGAAAAATGGCGTTCAGTCCTACAACAACAACAACAAGAACAACAAACACAGGTCATATTGTTTTCAATTAAATGAACAAGAAATAACTGTTTATCTCATAATTCACTGCATATAGTTTTGAATGACATCCACAAACATTTTTAGTTTCCTTCACATGTTCAAAGCCTGGTTACCAAGTTTCATGCTTAATTGACTCCCCTATGTGATGGTGTCTGATTATGCTTCGTGACATCATTTCTTCCTCCATATACTATCTTAAAATACACTTTGCTTGAGACATACAATGCAAATTCAGTACCATAACATTTCACCTGCACCTTCTTAAACTCTGATTTCCAAAAAATTTGGTACTTATTGTAATTTGTAGCTCATGCTTTTTCAGCATTTGTAGGAAGGACTTGTATTGCCATTTTTTGACATATATAGACCAAGTAAGAGATAATAGCTACTGTTAAATAACCCTCTGAAAACATCTTCAAAAACATAATTAAACAAAAGAAAAAATTGAAATACTTACACAAACGTTTCTGCTTTAATCATTGCGGAGTTGGTATCTCCTTTTTATCTAGCCAATTTTTAAGTAAAGATCACCTTTGATCCCATTAATACTTAAAACACCTTGACACATTTCCTGCTTTTGGCCTTAAACTGTGTGTGTGATTTGGATTTTTAGTGTAGCTTTAAAAAATTTTCAGCCATATTGCTATGATGTTTGCAGTGTGGCAATTCATAGTGATGACTGGAACTGGGGCATCATGCCACAGACATGTAGCATGATGTTCCCACCCAGTCACATTATCCTGACACCAGGCCAACCAGTCCTAACACTAACCTCTGAATGCTGAGCACATAGCGAGGCAGCTGTTTGTACCATTTTTATAAGTCTTTGGTATGACTAGGCTGGGGTTCAAACCCGTGACCTCCCACATCCAGGGTGAACACTCTAACCATTTGGCCACTGGAGCAGTCTCGGATCAAGTGAATAATAAAACTATGACATGAAATTTTTAGATGGAATAAATGGAGATCTGAGCAGAGATATAGAATAGATTAACACAAGCCCCTGTATACAGAATATAACAGTTTAATTAATTATATAGGCAAAATGAAATTGAACATGACATTTGAATGATATACTTCTCTCAGAAAGTAATTATCCAGTTTATATAAATGCAATTAGCCATTCTGTCTATACTGATATGACAGATTTCATCATAAAATCAAGTGAGCAATGAAACTCAATTGTCCATCATACCTGCATAACCTGATTGCTTTCCAGTCACTCCAGATTCAATGTTGGTGACAGGTTAGAGTCAATTTATTCCTTTCCCTCTTTTCTCTCTATCTTTCCTTGTTTGGTTGATGAACTGTAATTTGGTTGTCTTCTCTCTGCTGTCACAGGATGTGCATATATGAGATATTTTCCCTTTTAAAATAATAGGCAACCTAAATAATTGTCAGGTTTTTACATCAGGGATTGAACATTATCCCATCTCTCTCATTACATCAAATATTGTCCAATTGTAATTCCATAGAAACTAAGGCTAGTATGGATCAGTTCACAGCCTGATAGGTGATACACAAACCCTAGTACAAGAAGATTAATGTATTTCCCTAATGGGCTATTTCGCATCCCTAACTGAACTAAAACAAACTAGATATAATAAACCCTGTATGCTGTGAACTATAAATCGTTAACTGGATTAATTGTCGGCCAGCAGGCATTTGATTTCTCAGTTAAAAGAATTCACATCTTAATTATGCAGATGAACCAATGAAATTCACTTCTTGTCTTAACTGCCTTATTTGCTAACTAACAATGCATTGCATGAGCATCATGTGATATACAACTACTCATTTCTCAGCATACATGATTCATAACATTTAAGATAAATAAAATTCACACAGTTATCTCAAGAAATTCTTAGGAAATGTATGAAATTCTTAGAATAAATGAGTCTTATAACATT
Organism: Megalonaias nervosa; assembly: GCA_016617855.1. NCBI lineage: Eukaryota > Metazoa > Mollusca > Bivalvia > Unionida > Unionidae > Megalonaias > Megalonaias nervosa. Next base: position 8,487 of record JAECUM010030784.1, on the reverse strand, counting down.
CAAGATAAATGAATGCAAACAATTATTTTCTAAACTCATATCAAAGGAAAACTGATGTATGAATTTAAAACAAATAAATTCAGCAAATAATTACAAACTCATATCAAAGAAAAAGTTGCATGAGATTCAGAAAAATACCTTGTGCTTTTGAGACTCGCTCGCTTCTATCGTAGCAGAATATCTTTATACCTTTAAAGTTCCATGTCCCTCAGACTTCCAGACACCCATCCCTTAGACAATTTATTTATTGAGAAAAGATTCTTGCTAGTTTTCATCAGAGCTAAGACTTCGCCACTTGCAAAACTTAGACTGACTAATCTTGCTATGGAGAGTACTTAAAACATTGAATTTCGTCAGCACACTCCCCTTATTTAGCTTTACCAGTCAGGATTAAATTCATCTAACCAGTACACTCCCCTTTTTTAGCTTTGCCAGTCAGGATTAAATTCATCTAACCAGCACACTCCCCTGTTTTAGCTTTACCAGTCAGGATTAAATTCATCTTACAGCACATCCCCTTATTTAGCTTTACCAGTCAGGATTAAATTCATCTAACCAGCACACTCCCCTTATTTAGCTTTACCAGTCAGGATTAAATTCATCTAACCACTGAAAATTAACACATGCCTATTCAAGTTTGAGTAACTCCTCATATTTCTGCGCTTTCTTAATAAACCGAGTTCTGGAAAGTCTCATCTTATGATACTTATTTCAGCATGCACATTAAGTTGTCACTATATCATTTAAACTATGACATTGTCCAATACTTAAACCGCCAATTCACCTTACCTCATCCATCTGACTAACCCAGGGATGGTGCTGGCTTTATAAAAGTTGCCACAAAAAAAGTTAACAACTTCAATACATGTATTTTGTCACCAGTTTTTTGACAAATGTCATCATTTTTTATAATATAATAAAAACACCGTTTATCACTACATCCATGGGACCAGGCAATATTGTCACATAAGATAATGCTTAGATAAAGGGGTGGGGGGCTGAAAATAATTTTTCTCATACAAACGAAATTCATAAGAGGTGACCTGTCATCAGTGAGTAAGACTTACCTGCAGTGAGAGACCACCTGTCTAGTGAGGCCATATTCTTTGGGCAGAAGGAGTGATCATTCAAAACAGGTTCTGTTGTACTTGGAGACAAACTGAATTAACATCCTTTTGGTGCCCTGGGTGGCTGAGTGGTCTAAGATGCTCATGGGTCAGTGGTTCTTCACAGTTTTTTCTGGGTACTTTCTTTAACAGATATACTGGCTTTCATGTATATCCTATCATGTAGTGAAAAATGGCATTAAACCCCAAAACAACAACATCCTTTCTTGTCTGATGAATGATATTGTAATACACATCTTGCTAATGAGAATGGTTTAGATGTACACTTTTGTTTCAAGTCTGTGTTCCTCAGACTGCTTCTGTATTTGTATATTTACTAAATTTGTACATGGTATAATTATTATAATGGATATTAATTACATATGCTTAACAACTCTTCATATTTTATGGGTGATAAATCATTTCATTTCATGTAAGTTCTACAAAAGCCATTAATATTTGTTCAGCTGTAAGCATGTCAGACTTGGGACTGAAAGGATGTAGGTTTGAATCCTACCATTGGATCAGGCTGGGTTCGCTACCATGGTATGTATTTGGGCAAGACGCTTTACTCCATTTTCCAAGGCACTAAATAACTTGTATTGCTTTGCTGTTAAACTTATCTAATAAGTCTGCCCCTAGTTTCGTAATTATTTACGATATTTCCAATCCACCATCACTTGAATAAATGTTGGTAATTATTTACTGTAATTTACCTATTAAACTCATCCCCCAACTTTGAAAATTGTTCAAGGCTGTCACCTGGAGCTTGTAGGGGACATACTAGGATGCATACTTTGCAATGCCTGTGTTGTCTGTAATTTTTGTGCACCATTAATTAGTCAAGACATCATTTTTGACCATTAGGGGTTTTTTTTATAGAAGAGTTTATGCTTTGTTAAGATTTTACAAATATCTGTTCCTAAAAATTTTTTTTAAAATTGTGAATAATATTCAGATTTACTTGAAATTGTACCACCTAATAATATGGAGATGCAGTGTATGAAAAATTAAAGTATAAATATATATATAAAAATATATATATATATATATCTATATATATATATATATATATATATATATATATATATATATATATATATATAAAGAAAAAAATCATATGGCTAACAGTTCTTTCAAGTGCACTGGATCCAGCAAGGGATCACGTATGTCAGGGATTGATTAAGATAAATGCAATAAACTGAAAACAAACAGTGCAAAACTAGTATCTAACTATATATATATATAAAATGTCCAGTCCCCAATTGGAAAAGATATTCTAGCTCCTGTTTGTAGAAAAATACACTAATAATATCAATTAGTTGAACACAATAAATGATCCTTAGGTAAGAGAAAAAATGCTCTGGTTCGAAATAAAAATCCACTCCCCACAGTTACATGATTGCTCATGGCTCTATGATTTAGCTGAAGCTTCAGGATTGAGAAATAGTGACATTTTTCCTGTTGTACCCAGCATTGGCAGGTTGTGTCTTGTACATTTCATTTGAAGTCTAGTACTTCTACAATAAGAACAAGATAAATCAATTGAAGCAAAAAACAGGAAATAGGAGAAGCTAAAAGATGTTTGATACAATCCTTTGACTTTGAGGTGTTGTTTTATGGTCTTTTTTTCCATTACAGCCACACTCTATTCTCATTCATTGATTTCTTCTTTTGGTTTATTTATCCTAATCTTTGGCTGTGTCTTTTTTGAAGGTGGGTTCTTGAGTGACTTCTGGAGTCTTCTTATATACTTGTATTGTTTTTATCTTGTGATACTGTCAGTGAAAGGAAATAATTCTTGGTTCCATTTGCAAATGGAAAAATTTTGAACGTTCTTTTTCTTATCTTATGACTGACATTTTCTAAATTCATCTCCAGTATTTTCATTCCAGAGAGAATAACAGGTAGGGATGATCCTGCTGACAGGTCCTTGATGTGAACACTATGTTTGTTTGAATATTTGTTTGGCATAATGGTATATAAACACCAGATGGCTATATAGTGCCAAATCAATGAAAGTAAACTCAATGCTTTTTTGCCAAGTCTTCCTTGGCAAATGTGCAACATAGCAATCATTTTGACATCAGTGTCTGTCCATATGTCTGTCTGCAGTATCCTCTATACCATTGATGAGTCATTGGCAGCTTTTTAGAACTGCTGTGCAAAGACCACTCAGTTGTAGAGTGCTGTGTGCCAAGTCACATTCGTCCTTTTAGTTTAATTATTGTTTTTAGTACCTACAGCGTATGTCATTACAAAGTGTCTGGCGTGCCACCATTGGCACATGTGCTGTAGGTTGCTGACACCTGCTATAGATTACACTCCATGTTAAAACATTATTTTCATTTTTATTGTCACATAGTTGGTACACTTTACCTATAGTGTGTGCAGTTGAATATTTTTGACATGTCAACATGTTAACGTATCACTCTGTGTTAATTGGCCTAGATAAGCCCATGAAATTCTTGCACTGTTTTCTTTTACATGCTGATTGGCTGTGACCATGGGAATTTTCCTTGCCCTACCTTCTGGAATTTTTTGTTATTAGTATTACTTGACAACTTGTTAGCCATTTTTCTGATTGATTGCCCAAGAGGAATTGGGAAGGGTATGTGTGTGTGATTTGGCTTTTTAAATGTAGCTTTAACAATTTTTCAGTCATTTTGCTACAGTGTCTGCAGTGAGGCAGTTTATAGTCATGTCTAACACTAGGGCATCATGCCAAAGACATGTAGCATCATGTCCCACCCAGTCACATTATTCTGACACCAGGCCGACCAGTCCTAACACTAACCTCTTAATACTGAGCGCCATTGGTGAGGCAGCTGTTAGTATCATTTGTGCAAATCTTTGGTATGACTGAGCCGAGGTTTGAAACTGTTACCTCCTGCATCCGAGGCACTCTAGCCACTTATGCCACTGGAGTGGTTAGAATTGGGGAAAAAAATGGAATTGGGAAGAAGGGTTATGACTTTTGTAATATGGCCAATTTACTTAACAGGGTCTCATTGTAAACGAAATTAAGAGTATTGGTCAATGGAGAAAGGACCCCGGCTTGGTGTCCAAACCTGTTACTTGCACCACACCCCCTTAACAAGCATGGTTTAAATGTCAGTCTATAAATAAACTCACTTCTCTTGAAAAGAATGTTGACAAATGCAGATCTCCCAACTGACAGAATCTTATCCAGTCATAGCATTCTTCAGAATCAACTAAAGTAAACATCTGGTCACAGTTAATAGCTACAGCAATGCAAATCAGCACCAGCAAGTCTCCTCAATTATCAGGAATACTTCTAGATCTAGCAACAGTTTCGGCATTTAGAAGAAATGTCCAGTAACTCGAATGTTATTTCTTTTACCTAATCCAATACTGATCCGGTTTCCTAGTGGTTAGAGCGTCCACCTCAGATGTGGGAGGTTGTGGGTTTGATCCCCGGCCGAGTCATACCAAAGACTTACAAAAATGGTACTAACAGCTGCCTCGCTTGGCACTCAGCATTAAGAGGTTAGTGCTAGGACTGGTCGGCGGGGTGTCAGGATAATGTGACTGGGTGGGAACATCATGCTACATGTCTGCAACATGATGCCCCATATTTTAATATGCTGGACATCACTATAAACTGCCACACTGCAAACATTGTAGCGATATAACTGAAAAATTGTTAAAGCTACGTTAAAAATCCAAATCACAAATCACAATACTGCATCTATCGTGCATGTCCATGGTGGAAACTTTTTGGTGGAAATGTTCTAAACAGCTACATACAAATTCATCTATATGGTACTTTTGCTACACCTTATAGCTGACTTAGCCAAGTGAACTATGTAACAATGCCAGAATTTCCAGCTATGGTCCAATTTTAAAAAATTATCTTGTTCGTAACAAATGTTCTGTTGATCATAGGGACATTTGTTCTTTTAATTGTTATTTATGAAAAATTATTCTTCTGAACATTAGTTTTTATCAAACTGTTCAATACTGATTCAACTCATGTCTGGGACTATTTTTATCACACGCAACAATTAAAACATGCAGTTGTTGAGCCAGACTGAAATGCCAAAAAAGATACATTCTTCTTTCTCTTTAGTACCACTCTAAAGAATAACTATGTGATAAACAGAATCTCCAATGGATAATGATTTAATATTAAATTTATGAAACTCATTGAATAATTTCCAGCTGGAAGTTATTTAACATGAGTTAAATGCAATATTAAATCATTAATATTAAATAAGATGATTTAATACTGAATTTGTGGAACTCATTGAATAATTTCCAGCTGGAAGTTATTCAACTCATTTCATAAATTTAGTATTAAACCTTTGCCCATTTGAGATCCTCTGTATTTTAGTGACATTCATCCCACGCCATCAGATCTCAGACAGGTTTAGTATGCACTTATCTATATCAAACTAAATAAAGACTCCCATTGTTGAAGCTCAGGGTGGGATTTTTATGTGGACCATTGCCACCTTTAATGCCACTAATTTTTCCAATGATGACATCTTGAGGAAACCAACAATCTAATTTACATGTATCAAGGGATTTTATGGTTTTCCAGTGGATAAAATGGGATAAACAATGCCATGTGTCTTGATCTATGTAAATAATGTCAATAGACATAAACCTTTTCCATGTTGAATTTATACCACTGCTAAAATATTACATTAAAATACTTTGACTTTGGACATAAATTGGAAAAACATTTAGAGAAAAAAACAAAAATGCAAATTTTATTGATCAAATGCATTTAGTATTTAACACAGGCACACGTTTTTAATGGAAAAACAATCCTAGCTTTTGAAAGAAAGAATTTTAATTGTTATGCAAGTTGGGTTATGTTGATCGTTATACAGTTTGAAATTTTAAGTTAATGGAAGAACAGACCCATTTTATCTTCTGTACAGATGTACACTCAGCTAGAGACAGCAAAGGTGGGTGGGCTTATCATTGAATAAATACCTTAAGTAACAGATGCTCAAGGGAGCCTTGAGCATCTGTTACTTACCGTATTTATTCAATGATAAGCCCACCCACCTTTTTTACAGAATGTTGGCAAATTTTACTAGCGATATCTTTGTCTGATAATAGGTCCATCTTGACTGTTTTTCTAATCCATTGTCCATCTTTACTCTAAAGTTTTCACAATTTCTTACCATATGTACTCTCTTATACGTTGAACCAGACTGCAAATAAGAAAGATCCTGATCTGCCATAGCATAATATGCCTGCAGATCAGGGTCTATGCTGTTTGTGCTACTGATTACTGCTAACAAACTGCACATATCAGATTTTCTGGATCGTTATGTGACTGCAGATCTGGGCTTGTGCATTTTGTAGTTGGACTTGACTTATAAGCGAGCACATACAGAAATCAAATTGAGATTTTTTAATATTGTTCTTATTGCTTGATTAGTAACAATGAAGTCCAGAGAACATTCAGCAGTATTATCCTGATAATTTCTTTTATCTCTTAGAAACTTTCATTTTTCTCCTTAAATTTGAAATATTCCTCAATTAAATTTTTCCACTTGTTCAATTTTAAATCTAAAATGTAGTTTTGCATCCTTTTTGCTATCTCTTCCTCAGACAAAACTAATGATATTGTCTGAAGTATCATCAGTAAAATAATTGAAAATCTCAGTTTTGAAGAATTGTGAAAAATTTAATGCAGCTGTGTTTTTGGTCTGTTTATATTATACAGGAAACTGGGGCTTACTCTCTTCACATACGCAATTAGGGCCAGGTATTATTATTAGAGAAACTGATGACCTTATAATGGATGAAGCTGTATCGTAGCTTTTTTCATCATGAGTGAGTGTGTGAGATTAAGATTTTTAACATAGCTTTAATAGTTTTTCAGTCCTATCACTACCATGTCTGCAGTATGACAGTTTATAGTGATGCCTAGCAATGAGGCATCATGCTGCAGACATGTAGCGTGATGTCCCACCCAGTCACATTATCCTGACACCAGGCCGACCAGTCCTAACACTAACCTCTTAATGTGGAGCGCCTAGCGAGGCAGCTGTCAGTACCAGTTTATAAGTCTTTGGTATGGCTTAGCCGGGGTTCAAACCTGCGACCTCCCGCATCCAAGGCGGATGCTCGAACCACTATGCCACTGGAGCCGTCCTTTATCATGGGTGATACTGGGGGGTCTGGTTTTATCATGGGAGAAACATTGTAATGCACCAGCAGATCTGGTTAATGCTTTTTAACTTAAAGTCATGGACTTATGGTGAGTGTTTTTTATTTGTGTGCTTAAGCGATCATGGATTTGTTCACAAAGCTGCATTTGGGTTCATGACATTTTTGTTTACAGACATTTTATAACTATAATAATACATTTACTGTCCACCTGATGCTGTACATAACAAATTCAATATACAGTATCCACTTTACACAACAGAAGACTTTAACACTCAAATCCCAACTGAATCCTCTAATGTGTATAAACGACTGACTGAAACTCCCAAGCTACATTCATCATCTAATGATGACAATATATGGATTAAATATCATTTTTCGCCCAATGGTATGTTTGATGACTTTAATGTGTACTATTGCACACTACTAAATCTTTGCTTAGCCTTATACCTCTTCCTAATGCTGATTAGTCAAATTAGGCCCTTTTTTCTACATTATGGCAGTCCCTATTTGCCAAATGCATAAGTTGCTTTAAATCTAGTACATAAAGCTAAGTTTTCCTGCTATGAAATTTGAGAATTTTGGTACAGAGCATGCATTATTGTACTGAACTTGTATTAATGTAAGGCAAGAATTGCTTGTTAATTTTTATGAACTCACTCAGACTTGGCAGACATATTAATTCAGGTCATCTTTGTAGCCTTACAGATTGTCATCAATATTAATTAGACAATTGAATTAGTGTAGGTTATTATCGAAATTGGGAGATGGGGGATTGTTTGAAAAACCTCACTTTACCTGTTTCATTGCAGCTGGCCTGTAGTGAGTAATCCACTTGTGTTGAGGGGCTACATTTTGGCACCCATCTCTGGGTGTGTTGAGGGGCTACGTTTTGATACCCACCTCACTCTGGGTGTGTTGAAGGGCTACATTTTGGTACCTATCCCACGTAGGGTTTGTTGAGTGGATACATTTTGGTACCCACATCACTCTGGGTGTGTTGAGGGATACATTTTGGTACCCACCTTACTCTGGATGTGTTGAGGGGTTACATTTTGGCACCCATCTCAACCTGGGTGTGTTGAGGGGCTATAGTTTGGTACCCACCTCACTCTGGGTATGTTGAGGGGCTACATTTTGGCACCCATCTCACTCTGAGTGTGTTGAGGGGCTACAGTTTGATACCCACCTCACCCTGGGTGTGTTGAGGGGCTACAGTTTGATA
>JAECUM010030783.1:0-23070 GCA_016617855.1 Megalonaias nervosa | reverse complement strand
CCTACTACTATGAACAGTGTATAAGCTGGTGCATAATGTGCATGCATATCTGTCCTTTGTTGATTCAGATGATTTGAAGTGAATCACATTGTTAGCATCAACAATCAGCATTTTGCACCTATAAATCTGAATAAGACTATACAGTTTGACAACTTAAAGGTCAGTTAATTTCTAATATGGAACTGTTAATGGGAATTCTGGAGACCAGATTTACAGTGAACAAATTTATTGATTATATTCTGTTATGGCTGTCATGAGAGATACTGGTCTTGAAAGACCATGATTGTTGGTCAGGAGGGGCGCTCTTTCAACACTAGTTCAACTTTAGTTGGTTGAATTACTTTTTCATGTGCTTGAAGCAAAACAAATCTTGGGTATTTTTTTAAACTATAGATAATTTTTTTAAGAAAAAGAATTGTAGCTTTGTACATGTATGTGTTACCAGATTATTATATACATGTATATGTTATCCAGATTGATACATGATACAATAGTATGATTAGATGTATCAAGTATTATTTTATTGTTATGGTAATAACTGCTAGTAAATTCATGCTATACAACACACCTGCATCACTGACTTTTCACTCAAAGGTATTGCACACATTCCAGCAACAATATTGACATATATTGTGTCTGTCAGACTATATTTTGAGGTATTTGTTTTAAATTCAACCCTAATTGGTGCAGTGTTGATATCTTCTTCCCAGAAATTATGTAGTCATAATTCTATAAATGTTACGATTGATTTTTCAGTCTACTGACTCACTATAATTATACATCATAATCTCCATTCAGTACCATGTTCCTTGAGTTGTAGAGACAGATGTTTAAACAAAGAATGATTAATGATGATTTTCAAATTTTATGGACGTGATTTTTTACTTAACTGAGTCAGGTTTGTATATGTTATAATCTGGGGCCATGGTAACTCTGTAGAATGTCAGACTTGTGATTTAGGGGTCACTGGTTCTATACCCAGTCAGGGTAGCTTAGGTCAGCTACCTCAGTACATCATTGGGAAAGACACTTAGCGTCCATTTCCTCAGTATTATATGGCTAGTAATATATTTGAAATGATGTTACCAAACAAGCTGCCACCCAACCAGTCTCCCTTATTTCACTGCAACTCAGCTCCACTTATCTCTGTCAGCTTCTGATGGACTGTCATGCTGTACCTGTGACCCTAGTCTCATCACTACATAAACTACATAAGAAAATTTTCTGACCTAAATTAACCTAATGGTTAACCACAGCTACTCATTAGCATGCCACATCATACAAATCAAATTTGTTTATTTGACAGCATAGGAAGATGTATGGACAGTAAGTATAGACTGAAAATTTAATGCACAACTGGTGAAGTTATGGCAGTTTGGTTTCATTTATGTTATACAGTGCCAGTCAATTTGGTGATGGACATTAGACCAGAATGTCCATCAAGCTTACCGCAGTGGCTGTGACATAGTATAGCCTAACCAATTTTCAAGTGATAATACTGGTCAGTGATGCAGGAGTATTGATACAGGTTTGACTTGGACATCAGCAATAGGTTAATATCAACAGATACAGTGAATCAGTAAAGAAACTGCAAAGATAAATTTTGCCTTTCTGCTGGTCATAGATCAGGAGAGCTTATGGGATGTCCTGTTGACTGGCATCCATTGTCCATCTATCCATAAGCACGAGTTTGTTATTAATGCTCGTCCCTAATCTACTTTGAGGGCTGCCACAAAACTTTACACAAACATTCATCCCAAAGTTTATTTGGTCCTAAATGAAAATGGTACTACTCAGGCATCCTGACTTGCCAGCACAGCAGTCATCTTTAAAATCTAGTTATCACTACTCCTTCTGAATGGGGGCTCATATTAACATGTGGTTTTCACTAAAAGACATTTTATGATATCTACTTGATCCTAAATGAAAATGACTCCACTTGGACTTCCACTGTCATCTTGAAAATCTTGTTATGGCTAATCCATCTGAGTGGATGATCATATCAATATGGGGGTTTCACTAAAAGACATGATGTTTAGTTGCTTCTAAATGAAAATGTGCTGATCTGATTCCCTATATGGCAACCACAGCAACCATCTTTAACATCATGTTATTACCTCACCACCTGAACAGAAAGTCGTATCAACATGGGCTTTTTTTTTAAAACCAGATTACTTCTTAAGGTGTCTAGTTGGTCCTATATGAAAATGGTTCTTATTGGACATCCAGTATGGCTACCACAGTAGCTATCATGAAAATCTTCTTGTTGCTACAGCTCCTTATTGGATGGTCAATATCAGCATATCAACAGAAAACATACGACATCTTTTTGGTACTAACTGTAAAAGGTGCCAGTTTGACATCCAGTATGGCCACAGTGACAGCCATCATGGAAATCTTGATATTACTACTCTTTAATGGAAGGTCATAATTGAGACAGGGTTGAATACTCAGCAGTAAAATAAAGGAAATAAATGTAGTCTTATCTTGAGTTCTTGGAAACTCTTTTTGACCAGTAGAGTGTCAGCCCCTTTGAGGGACTCTTGTTCCAGATCATTGCATATTGCTAAGATGTTGACAGAGGTAAATAGAGCAAATCACAATGAACATATGGATAGAATGCTTCATGTATTTAATGTCAAATTTGGCTCAGTCATGTCTGTCTTAGTTATGTATACCTTAATAGTTGTCTGTTTATTCTTTCCTTTTTTGTAGCAATAACAACAGATTAAGTTAAGTAGATAACTGTCAATTCATTTTTCCTACCACCACTGTATACTGTTTTTTTTCCTTCAGAAATGGTAATTGATAAATTACTGTTTAATTTTCTGTTGTTAAGCTCAATTTTGTGCCATAAATATTTGAAGTGGTTAAGTGTGATCAGTACATATATAAACCATAGTATCTTCTCTGGCAGTAACGTGTCATGACACATTCAGCTGTCGATACTGGATGATAATATAATGAAACTGAACTAAATAAGTAAACTACCCAAGATTTTTATATTGTCATACTCAGATGAAGTAAAGAACTGCTTAACAATGTATAAGAAACATCTGTATCCTTATATCTGTTATATTGCCCAATGTAACTGGTACACACAATCTTTAAAAATTCAACTTTACAATGTATTTTTGTCTTTCAAGAGTAAGCAATTATTAATCTTATAAAGGTTTGAAAGTAATTTACAAATACACTTGTAATACTATATGTAGTATTGATTCATACCAGTACTATATATACTTGCTTTTACTATAGTCAGGTCCAGCTGCAAATAACATAAACCCTGGTCTGCCATCGCATAATGCACCAGCAGATTAGGATCATTTTTGTTTGTTCTACTATTATTCCTAACATTAACAATGCATTATGCAATGGCAGATTCAGATTTATGGAACCAACATGTATGCAAATATATATGTTATAATTTTTTAAAATTCACCATTAAAAATTTATTGCATGTAATGCATCTAAAGACAAAGGGTATTCTTAAAACTTTGTTTTCCTTTCATGGATGATTTCTAAAGTTATGAATTACTGACTATAAAGATATGACATTACAACTCACTCTCTCATTATCACGTAACAGTTGGAGTTTATTACTGTCAAAGACATTATAGCAAGTCATATATTTCAAGATTGTGGATGTAAGTCAGTGGTGGGGCAAGAAGAAAGATATTTATGTACATTCATTTTGATTTGTTCCAGTAAATAGTTTTCTGTTTCCACCCAAGTATTGTTGGCATTTTTATCATTATAGAGTCATTATTGATCTGTCTTCTCTAAAAGCCCATAATAAAAGTGTTTTGAAATCATTTTAGCATATCATAACTATATCAAAAAAAAGAGGTAAAAAAAATTTTATTTCACTTTTGCTTTGGTGATTCAGTTATTCTGCAGTAGATTTCCAGTGCATGCATAAATTATCCAGAAGGATGGCATTCCAGAAGTGTTAATACATGATACATAGTAATCTAATGCACACTTTTCTTCAGATCTGCTGGAAAAAAGTGGGCCTGCCTCTCTTCATTCCCTTTCAACTTAATTTGTGCACCGCATGCGAATGTTAGATTGGTCACTAACAGAATTTGTTGAATGTATGACATCACTAATTTTGGAGCTCCAAAAAAAATCCGAATTACAAGTGACTTCATTGACTGAATTTTAAGGAGTGGCACCTCTTAATTTTAAATTGAACATTTGAACATCATTTAAGCCTAACATCTCGATTATTTCAAAGAAAGGTTTATGTCAGATAGCATTTTTAACAAATCATTTCCTTCCTTCCAAACTTAGTTTGATCTGAAGAATGGTAAAATTTATGATAAACAGCAGCATTGGGGCTTTAATAGAAACTGTTGATTGACATCAAAGAGAAGATTGACAGTCCGTTTCCTGAGAAACTGTGAGGCATTTCTTGATCTTTTCAGTTTTGTTACATTTCCACCTTTTGAGAAAGTGGTATTACTGGTATAAAGGTACATGTATTTTCTATTGGCATAACTGTATTTTCCTTTGGTATAACTATTTTTGATTGCCACATGGGAAATATACCCATTGTATATCTGCAAAGGAGATGATAATGTGGGGTCATATCACAGTTAGTAGAGAGTTATCCTGACTGTTCTGTATGATGCCTATGTTAATATTATAATGTATGCAGTATTTTTTTCACACATAATCTATCAAGCAAGTTTGTAAATATTGCCTTTGTATACATTCTCTCATAGACTACATTATACAGAGTGAAAATAGAAACCTTTATGTATACATGCAATGAGTAAGTTTCATTGGTTTGGAATTATCTGTTTTACACAAAGAACATTATACAGGACATGTAATTATTTAGTGTAACTTGTTTGTTTTCTTCAAAATATCCTGGTTACACAATTTTAAATGTTTGTGGTATAAGCAACTTATACTGTAATTGAAAGAACTAAAATGCATTTGTCTTCATGTGTAATGTGTAAATTATAAATGGCACTTTTAATTGTCTCAAAATTTTATCTGAAAATTTCCAGGCCATTTATTTGAAATCCATGTGTAAATGATAAGTACTGTTAATATGATCTTTTGTGCTATCCTGGATCAGTGTTTTATATTGTGTTTGTGCTATTCTGGATCAATGCTGTTTATATAAAAATGTGAAATATGGTGTTCAGTATTTTATTTTGTATGATTTGTCAAAACCCATCTTGATACTCAGACATCTTTGTACATTTATGATACAAAGTTGCATGTCAGGACTAATCATTTATTGATTCATTTTCCTCTCAATAATGTTGACAGATAATCTATTTTAAACATAAATCTCATAGAAAGAAGGAATTGAGAGACACAGATTTGAGGGGGGGAAATCAACTTGAGCAATTTTAAGCTCAACTGGTCATAGACCAGAAGAGTATATGTAATGGAATGTCATCTGTTAGGATATGTTTTGTCCTCTCTGCTTCTCATAAACAGCATCCAGTCTTGAAAAACTTGTTTTAACTTCTCTTGGAGAATGGACAGTTGTGTTGACAGTAGGGTATTCATTAAAAGACTTCATATGATGTCTGTTGGTACTAAATGAAATTAGTATCTATCTGACATCCAGTATGACCACCATGGTGGCCATCTTGAAAGTCTTGTTATCACTTATTCTCTGAATGGATGATCTTATCTACATGGGATTTTAACTAATAGATTTAATCATTTCAGCATGATGCTCAAGCAAATTGGTGCCAATTAGACCTCCATAATGCTGGCAAATCTTATTACATCTTTTCCTTAAATAATGGCCATAGCTACATGGGGTTTTCACCGAAAGACTTCTTATCCAGTCTGGTTGGTGCTAAATGAAAGTGACGCTGGTCTGACATGATATGGCCAGTATGGTGGCCATTTTGATAATCTTGTTATGGCTGCATCTCGTAACTGAATGGCTGTAGCAACATAGGGTATCACTGAAACACTTCTTTGAAATCTAGTTGATCCTAAATGAAAACGGTGCTAATCTGACATCTTGAAAATCTTGTTCTATCATCTTCTGAGTGAAAAGGTCATAGTGATATTGGGTGTTTATTAAAAGTCTTCTCATGATATAAAGATTGTCCTAAACACAAATGGTTCTGATCAAATCCCTTACAGGATGGCCATGGTAGCCATTGTGAAAATCTTGTTATTAATAGTTCTCCATGATTTTCACTAACATACTTATTTCTGTCCATGACAGTGATTAAAATGATTCTAGTGTGATTAACATGATTCCAGAATTTTACAAATTTTATAAAAGCTGCTCCTAGAATGGATTGCCATGTCAGTATTTTTAGTTCTATTGGTCATAGACCAGATGAGTTTATAGGATGTCCTGTTGTCCATTGTCTGACAACCATCCGTTAGTATAAATTTTGTTATCACTACTAATAATACATTTTTTTGAGGATTGAGAAGGAAACTCTCAAGACAAGGTCTAGTGGATCCTTAAGGAATATAGTAATGCTCAGGCATACAGTATGGCCACCACAGCAGTCATCTTGAAAGTTTTGTTAGTGCATCTCCAGGACTTCTTGAATAGATGGTACTGTCATCATGGCGTTTTTGCAACAAGACTTGTTACGAAGTCTAATAGATTGTAAATGAAATGGTTCTAATATGATGTCCAGTACAGCCACCACTACAATCTTGTTATTGCTACTCGTGAATGAAAAGTCATATCAGCATGAGTTTTTTTAAAAGAAGACTTTATAATGTCTGGTTGGTCCTAAATGAAATTTGTGCTACCCGGATATCTGTACAAAATGGACACAACAGCATCCAACTTGAAAATGTTGTTACAGCTACCCTTCCTAAATGGATGGTCATATCAACATGGGATTTTACTGACAGACTTCTTATGATGTTTACTTGGTCCTAAATGAAAATGGTGCCATTCTGGCATCCAGTATGGCCTCCACAGCAACCATCTTGACAATTTTGTTATTGTTAGAACTTACTCTTCTTGAACAGAAGGTCAGTATCAGCTTGGGATTTTCACTGGAAGACTTCATATGATGTTTAGTTGGTCATAAATAAAATTGTGCTGATCCGGAATCCAGTATTGTTGCCACAGTGCCCATCTTGAAAATCATATTGCTACTCATTCTAGATGGAAAGTCATATCAGCATTGGGTTTTTACTAGAAGACTGCTTATTATATATAGTTGGTACTAAATGAAAATAGGCTGATGTGAGATCCATTATGGCAACTATCTTGAAAATGTTGTTATTGTTTCTTCTCCTTAATTGAAAGTCATACTAACATAGGGTTTTCACCAGAAGACAATGTATGATTTCTAGTTGGTCTGAAGGAGGATGGTCTTGATGTAACCTTAAATATGGCTGCCATGGTAGCCAGCTTGAAAATCTTCCTGTCACTTCTCACCCTAAATGGACAATCATGTCAGCATGGATATTCCCTAGGAGATGTTTTATGGTGCCTTTTTATGCTGAAGGGGTCACAATAACAAATTTTGTATTGCACTAGAGGTATCTTGTAAACATGTTGATCCAACATTTAAAAAAAATAGTTTTGTTACCAAATTTGGTGTGTTGGAGTTTCTCAAGAATATCAGAGATGGTTTTAGTACTCAACAGTTAGAAAGAAACACATGGTCTTATCTTGGATTCCTGAAAATTCTTTTTCACCAGTAAAGTGACAGTCCCTTCAGGGAACCTTTACTGAGTCTTCCTTTATAAAAATAGGATGAATAATTTCGTTTAGAGTTGGAACCCATTGTATAACAAAATAATTTATAAAAATAGAGACATTTTTAATCAAAACTTTGAATGTGCATGGCAAAGACTACTACTGTTGTATAACTTGGTTTATATACTTTCAAATAGTGAGAACAATAATATTAACTCCAGATGAAGATTTTCTATGAAGTAATTTGCATTGAGAGCTATCCTGTTGAATTTTTTAAGAGGGGAAGACATTGTAGTGTACTAGGTGAAATTTTTTAAAAAACAATGCAAGTCTGAGATGCCAACTTTTGATTTTAACTGGCTTCACATAAACATATGCACTCACACACATCAAATTGGTCAATGAATGCTTTCACACACACATGCACACACACCACATAAATACACCAGTTTGACCATCAAATGCTTTCACACATGCACACCAAACTGGCCATCCAGTGTTACAGTATGAGTTTATTATCAACAGAGATCATTCTTCTTTTCAGAAACCCATATTAAATAGTTTAATGGCTCTTTAAGTCTGCATTTAGTCTAGGTTTCAATTTATGAGATTCCACTGAAAATTCATACATAAAACTTGAAGAAATGAGTCAAATTCCTTGCATCTGCAGCCCAGTCAGTGAAATTTCATGTAGCCCAATTACAAGCAAATTATGTTGAGAGTTGCACACTGATTGCTAGTAAAGGTTAACAAGTTTATTTCATACTGTAAATGTAGAAAGAATGGGTTTGTACTTTCAATATCTGTCACCCATTTGCATCAGAAACCTCTTTTAAAAGTTATGTTCTTTTGTAAAATCTAAATCATTCGACAATTTTGCTGAATCAGACTAAGAAAAATTTTAATATATTAATAGAATTAAATGAGATTTATTTTGTTTTTATATTACTTTACTTAACTGTTGTAAGTGACTATTTTGAACATTCTAAATTTTGACCTCTTAACACTCACTTCTTTTCTGCTGGTGAAAGAAAGGTCACTTCACTCTAACATTTGTCCTGTGTGGAACCTGATGTTGCAAATAGGTATTTTTCCAGTTGACAGACCCAGTAGCTCTCATTTGTATAAAACAGGCCTGTGTTGCTTTTTTTATAGACAGAGTAAAAAAGCAGGTCCAGATTCTCAGAAATGACACGTATGCAACATACTATTGATTAAACCCCACATTTAAACATTACATGGGTTAGAAGTGGACCTCAAAAACCTTGAAAAGCCTAAATTTCATTTTGATCTTAAAGTCCTAAAAAAATTAAGGAAACCTAAATAATGAAAAAAAAGTTCAAAATTTGAAATAATGATGAATGGCTCTACCCAGACCCGAACAAAAAATACTTTTTTGCGCACTGTTTATTGTCAGGCTGTCAAAAAGCTTGTGAATTATACTGGGCAGTGTGCAAGAGGTCATTTTAGTGGAAATTTCTTAGCACTTGCAGGTATTTGTTTTTTTAATTAATTATTAGTATTTGCTTTATATTTCTTTTCAATTTATATAGAAACAAACTCAAAACATACTTTTCAAATTTTTAATAACTGTTATGCTCACCAAGGAGATAGTCTTGTAACTGCTTTGTTTCTTGAACCTCAAAAAACGTGAAATCTTACAAAAACCTATTAAAGAAACCTATAATTTTAAAATTTGATTTCTCTTCAAACTCTGATTGAGGAATGTGATATTATACTATCCACCTGCCCTTCCACATTTCTGCTGGTACATTGTGTCCAAAAACTACTGGATGGAGTTTTGTTGCATATATGATAAACATGCAGGAATGGTATTATCTTGGCTGCCTCTATCAACACCATGAGAGGGAGATTAGAGGTCAGATTTACACTATTAAGATATACCTTTTTATTTTTCCTTCCTTAACTTTTTGGAAGGGGGGGGGGAGGCAAATAATGGATTAACAGTAATACAATTTCAGATAAAGAATGTAACAACACCACATACAAAATCAGTCTCTGAAATTGCTCTAGTTTCTTGTCAATATTAAGAGTTGTATTTATTTATCAATTTATTTATTATTTATTTTCGCATACTTAAATATACCTAAAGGAACACAAATTTATCTTTGAAGGTAACTTGGTTGAGAACGTTTGTTTTTGTAGATATGTGCCTTAAAATATAAGTATACTTAACGCAGATTATGTCTCATTACACTGTTGAGCAAACAAACAAAAATACTCAAAGAATGTAAACTTTTTTTACTTATGGTATACATTCTTGTCCAGTTGAAAGAAGCAGAGAATAAATGAAGGTCACAAAATATGAGATACCATATATACTTGAGTATAAGTCAAATCTAACTGCAAACTGCATACACCCAGATCTGCCATCTCATGGGTATATGCAGTTTGTTAGGAGTAATCAATAGAACAAACAGCATAGACCCTGATCTACCTGCACATTATGTGACTGCAGATCAGAGTCTTTGCTGTTTGCAGTTGTACCCAACTTATATGGAAGTACATATGGTAATAAAATGAAAAATCCCAAAATGTTGCAGCCAAAGTAACATGTTATGGTTTTCAGTATGAGTTGGTGCCATATATGTAATTATATTTCGTACAATTTTTAAGGAAAATTTTTACACTTGTAATATGGATAACAATCTTTAAGGATTGGTTTGATAATGTTATTGGGGATTTTGCTGATATCCAAATTTATCAGATCTTTTAATGTCTCGCAGTAAAATCTCAATTGGTCAAAGTAAAACCATCATTTATATCTTCAAAATTTTCAAAAACTAAACTGTTGTACTAAATGTCACACCTCTTTTGATGTATGTGTGTGGCTTGGTTATTCCTTATCATTCAACTGCTCCAATGGCCTAAGTGGTTAGATTTTCCACCTCAGATACAGGAGGTCATGCGTTCAAACCTTGGCCAAACCATCCCAAAGACTTATAAAATGGTACTAGCAGCTGCATCACTTCGCACTTATCATTAAGTTGCTCTTTCTGTATTTTACTTGGGAGGAATATTGCTGTATATCAGGTTTAATGTATTGCACAATCATTCTTCATTAAAAAACACCTTAGTAACCATGATTTATCCTTATAAAAACTAAAGAAAACTTAAGTACAGGGAGACCTCAAGACTTGAAACCAATGGGACAAAGTAAAAGTTCTGGATCTGAGGCTTTTTTGGTTTAATGAAATTAAACAATTAATAGAAGTTAATTTGTTTATTTGGGTCAGGGTCCAAGTTATTGGAATTTCCATACAATTCACTGGTGTACCTGACATTGTTCATGTTATATATTATAATTTTAGTTACAGACTTTATAATAATAATTAACATTTTTTTGGTAAACATTAAGAACTTTCTAGAAGGTTATTTTCCATTAGGTTATGGTGTTTTTGTTAGAAAATGTTGTGACCTGAGGTCAAGTAGAAGACTATATAATCTTGTCACTGGAAAGATTATTCATTCGTGCTTAAGCTCTAGCAAAATCAATTTGTGTTATTGTTGTGTCCAGAAGTTCATTTGGGCTGGAATGTATTTTTTCAGATTGTTCAATTCAAGTGAATTTTCACTGGAAATAAAGATTGCTTATTAATAAAATAATATTCCTGGAGAGAGACCTTCACTGGGATTTATAGATGAATTCAAACCTGGAATTATATTACTTTGTTTCAACAAAAGAGTTCATACAACAACTAAATACAGGCCGCCATATGCACATCAACACCTTTAGCGTTGGACTTAATTTGGATTTCTACTAACATTTATTCAGAACTTTAAATTATAAGGATTTCTGTCTGTAATTCTAGCATTATTTTGGGATTTAATTCGCAATACCGTTAAGTTCCTTTTTTATCTTCACTTTGTGTTCTAGAGACATAAATTATTTGTTGAATTTTACAAAGGTTGTTGCTTTTCATTCTTTTCAGTTACTTATTTTAAGAGCATTTACTCGTAACAAAGTGTTTACACTAAGTTTGTTTCAGCACATGCATATGCACTTTTATGTAAATTTCCATGAATTGATCAAATTTTATTAGCCAGTAAGTGTAAAAGAACATTGTTGCAGAACAATTCTTTTACCGGTCTTTGTAGGCACTAATATCAAAAGCCTGTATGCTAGCCTTGTTTTAAGTTTAAATGTCGGCTAATTGTGGATCATTGAGGTGCATAGTATTTGACATAGATGATTGCCAAATGAGCATACTCTATTTCGATTTGCACAACCACTGGCCTTATAGTATATACAGTTAACTTTAAAAGCTGTCACTTTATTTAGGTGTTAAGATTACTGATTACACAATTGTTGACACTGACCAGAATCTGTGCTAGTGTGTGCCAGGCTTTGTTTTACTTGGCCCTAGGCTATTTCATGATTATTGGCTGACAGCTATCTGGCCTTGTTTTGAAGCAGAACTATTTAATAGAGTTCATTTTAATGTAAAAATCAAATTTGGGACCAAAATTGATTTTGATTTGCAAAGTCGAGGAATTTTCGGTTTCCTTAATTTTTTTCATGAAATTAACAAAGGAAAAATTCAAGACCAAAAAGTTTTTTTGGGGGGAGGGATGGATTTATGAGGGTTTTAGTTTCATCAGTTTTCAGGTATGAAGTGTTTTGCTGTAGTAGTAATCTGAGTTATGTTCTTAACAAATTTTGCAACAAAAAATACTGGATTAATTGGTTTTACAAACTTTCCACCTAGCACTAGTTTACTCTCCTTTGCATTAATTGATGTTTGATTATTGATCAATTTAACATCGACCTACAAACAGGCCCCAGTGTAAAATTTCTATTTTGTAGAATGCAGTCATGACATATGTTTTAAGTCTAGTTGATTAGACAATAAAACAACATCTTACAAACTGGTTTGTACTTCATTGTAATGTTTTAATGGACAGGTGATTCTTGTTTGCCTGTAATATCAGAAATTACCAAGCTTTTAGTAATAAAAGATAACTACAGCACGGTTAGCTATTGAACATTTTTGTTAGCTGCATCATGGTGGTTGGTACAATATCGCTGCTTCTTTATGTTACAGGAAAGTTCATCTAAAGGTCAATATCCAAAATAGCTACCAGATAGATCAGTACGTATTTCAAATGGGCATTGATGTTACAGGCACATCAATAGTTATCAATTCAAATCATATTAAAAGCACACTCTGCATCAAGTGGTTAGTGTTAGGTCTGGTTGGCCTGGTGTCAGGATAATGTGACTGGGTGGAACAACATGCCACATGTCTGTGGCATGATGCCCCTGTGCTAGAGATCACTATAAACTGCCACACTGCAGATATCGCAGCGATAGGACTGAAAAATTGTTAATGCTACGTTAAAAATCCAACTCGCACACATTGGGTTCTCCTGAGCTATCAAGTGCATCACAGGAAACCAAAAGTCTGTGACTAAGGTAAACAATGCAGAAACTCGCAAAGCAAAAACACTTATCAGTTTATGTTATTTTATATAATATGCCAATCAGTAGGTAAAGGAGTACAGTGCCAGGGCAAGGACTATTAGATTGTGTGGTATACATCTTTTGAATTCCCTGTTCACCTATTTTAAGTTGCCTATTAGATAAAGTTTTGCATTTAATGTTAGGGCAGCCAAACATCATTTTGAACATATTATTGCTAATGACAACTCCCTGCTACTAACAACCATGTGCTCCAAATGATGTTTTTCACTTTCTGCAGTACAATATATGTAATCTGATTAAATAATTAAATGATCTATTTATTGTCATGGCCCCCATCCATTTCATCATCGGTTTGTGCGCACGGATGTGGATCGATTCTTTAACCCCACGCTCAAACCAGACTTGTTCTTGATCTAAGATTTGTACCGAGTTCCAAGTTACAGTATGGCCAGGGCAAACATTGTGGATGTGCCATGATGCTTCAGATGAGCTTGAACTTGGTCTTCTATGTTCATTAAATCTCACTTTCAATGTCCTCTCTGTTTCCCCATTTAAGTCATGATAGCAATGAATTTCACCCTATCCTTCACATTTAATGTGATAGATAGGTCCACAAATATATATTTTGTCAGATTACAACCTGTCGCATATCTGGATAACATCGCTTACCATTCCACTGAGTGATGTTAAGAGTCAGTAGAGATTAAATCATTTTGCTGCTCGATGATTTTATTGCATGGTACGGCGTAAAGTAAATGTCACCAGAGTGGCTTAATTTAATAGGGATGACTATCAGCGGGTCTGAGCTGGCCATGGTGATGGGTTGTTATCGATACGATTGTGCCTAAAAATTATCCTCTCCAGGCGGTAAAATCGTCTCTATGACGTTACCGTGTTTGTGGTGGTCTCTGTTCGAGCGTGCGTTACTACTCTTCACAGAACAGCTACTGGGCGGTAAAATCATTGGCAACAACATCTGCATCGACGACGTTATTCCTTGTTTTCGCTATTCTCCCGATGGCTGCGTCGTGACGGACAACAGAATTTTAATGCTCGAGTTTAAGTGTCCGTTTGTGAGACGCGTGGAAACTCTGCCCGATTATTATAACCCCCGTTAAAACGGTTCATCCGGTGGCTTCTCAGCGTTTACTGAGGTTTTTCGAAAATGCGCCCACCGCCACTGGATTTTACACCGCGTTACGATAAAAATGTTCACTGCCGCGATTTTGGCCGTTATAAAAATGCTCTTTTAGCCATTGCTTTGATACTGTTTTTGGGGAGAACGACGCCAGGAAAATTACTGTCACATGATCGACAGGGCCGTGTCGCGGGTTAACCAGCAAATACATTTAATTAGACAAAGAATAACAGTATAATAATGGACAACTGGAGCGCTCATCCCGTGTTTAATAATGACGAAACTAACGAAAATGGGGACGTACATCATGTGTGGACGAAAAATGTAGCATAGTTAAATATCACTAACTCGGGATAATCGCTGCTTTCTGTTTCAGGCGATGAAATAAATAAAGGCACAGGTGTATCGCCATCGTTTTGTGTTTGAGGCTCACCGCGGCCTAATTCTCATCGGCTACTTTGTAGATCACCTAAACGGTATTAAACTCGATAACAGGGTCGAAAACCTGGACATCATGACGCAGCGGGAAAACTACCGCCGGAGTCTTGGCAGCTATGAAGGTAATTTTGGTGCTGCCTGTGCCGTTATCGCCACCAATCTTGCCACGGAAGACCAGACCGAATACGTGTCCATATACCAGGCAGTAAAAGCACTAGGTGTAGCTCCCATAGGCATAAAATCAGTCGGCAACGGTGTCACGCGATCGGCTTTTTCCAAAGCGTGCTCATTCGTTTTTCTTTTCGATGGGTCTGAAGACTGGTTTCAATTTTTGCTGGGTCGCCTGAAAACCAGCGTTCGTTTCTCCTTTTAAAATTTTTTGTCGTAGGGCTTTTCAAAGCTGCTAAAGTACATCGACACCATATCGATCATGATATCGTCTACCGTTCTCATCTCGCGAATCAAGATGGGCATGTCAAATTTGTCTCCGCGCAGATATGACCTGATTTTACTGAGCACTTTTTGGTAGGCCAGGAAAGCCTGCCGAGTGTTATTTTTTGGCCTCCAATTTGGGCTTCATCCTTATGAGCCTCATTTGCAGCGCTAACCCAACTCCGGATAAAATCAGCATGAACGGATTGGTCATAGTTCCCGTGGACACGATCTCGGCCGCGGTCACTGCGATGGGAGCTACTGCTGAAACCCTTAAAAAAACGCCATTAATGCCGATACGCGTGTTTCAACACTTAGACCTTCCGGTGGTAATAACGGTAATAGGATTCTAGCTCGCGTCGGTCTTCGGTGTCAGATTTTCGTCGATGTGATTAAAATCGATCACTGGCTTCATCTTACGCTTCTGCGTCGACTAAATTCTGGATTAACAGCTCAAATTGGGACAACTGTTCATGTTCTGCTAAAAATTTCATGTGTTCATTTACCTTATCCTCTTTCACCATAAGTTCATGCAGGGGCTCCCCAACAATCCACACTTGGTACCTGTTTAAATCTTTTATTATTTTAGTCAGCTGATTTAATTTGACAAGATCAGCTAGCGTCTTAGGGGTCGCCTGCAAGTCTTGAATGATCAAATACCTTTGTGCTTCCATGACGTGCAATGACCTGAATCTTCTAAGGAATAAGGTATCTTTCGATGATATTTATAAAGGTAATAATAAGCCAGAGCAATTTTCTGCACGTTGAGTTTTATTTTTCGAAGGCTTGCATTGCTTGAAACTTAAAATCTCAGTCCCTGCAAGCCGAATGACTCCAGTATATGCTGTGATATTTTTCTCGATCATTGATTTCCTCCAGCAGCTCCGGCACTGCCTTTGGAGGATTAACAAAATTTCCTTTGAGAAGGACACTACCTTTCTTAAAAACACTCCTCAATTCCTGCTCATCTTCCTCCGACTGAAAATTCTCCAGGTAACTATACGCCATTGCAGCCATATTTCGGATCGATGTTTCCATGCACGTTATACATGATCACGTAAAATAGCTCTTCCATGACTTTGTGGATTCAAAAACCGACTCTGCTACGGGTAGCTTTGCTACAGGTAGCTGCTCTACCACCTCCTCTTCTGGAGCGTTATTGACTCTATCGTCTAGCGCCATCACCGCCACGATGGTATCCACATCCTCATACTCTAACCAGGTATAATGGAAGAAGTTTCTTTTATCCACTAAATCACGCATTTTTCTGTTTCCGCAAAATCGCTTTTTCCTTGCGACTTTATCCCTGCAGTCGTGGTATCTTCTGTGCGCATCTTCATCGTCTTTTCGCGCAAATTTATGTTGTTTGACGTAGACGGTTTTCACGACGGCATCTACAATACCCGGATGCAGTTCCTGGATGATGGTACGAATAAAGATCTGTAATTAGGAATAGCGCCAGCATCTCTGTTAACACGAGCTCGAAAATGTATGTCAACGACGGACTGTCTAAACAAATCCAAATGCTCCAGCGAAAAGTAATAAATCGGGTACAGCGTTGTAAAATCTAGCTGTGATATTTGTAAACCAGTATCAATATTTTGATCACGTCCCATAAACGACATCAATCGATGAATATGCACGCGCCACATGATTTTGCTCAAAATTCAACAAAATATCGTCCGATGGTTCTTGATGTCCATTTATTCTCAAAGAAACCTCGGAAACACCGAGTTTGTCAAATATCATTGTACTACGCGTTTGATCATTTACTCGTGCAGCGTTTTGAAGTGCAACGAATATATGTCGCGGCGCAAAGATACCCTGTTGTGATGCTATCTGCCACGTAAATAAACCAGTGATTGCACTTTGAACAGCATCTGTGGTTGTTGTTAACCATGATAGCGTTGACTTACCGCCGCTGCCCATGAAAGCGAGTAACGGATCTTCTTCAGATATCGCTGGAGTCATTACTGGCATCCACAATGAAAGTTTTGTCAGTATTACTTTACCAGCATCATCGGTGGGTCGCCATATTGCATCATCGTCGGTAGCTTTTCGTACGAGTACAATTGTATGTTTGGCTCCAAAAATAACTTTTCTAACGTGTCTGCAGAATCCAAAAATATGTGATAGTGGAATCGCGCAAGAAAATCTTCTGCTTCCACCCTGCAACATTGCTCGACGTAATCTAAATCCTAAGTTGAAATCTGGATCGACATTAATAATCATACTTTGCACATCCGCGTCGGCATTTCTAAGAAAGTTTCTTGGTCGTCCTATTTCATACTGGTTGTATTCAGGATGATCAGAAGTATCCTTGGTAAACATCATTGATGGACCAGCTGATCTTGAATAATCGTCGCTGTATCTCGCTAGACCAATTATCGTCGTGGTAACGTCAACATCTTTTTGAATCGATTCAATATTTCTTCCGTCGATCATGTATGTGGCGCTGTCGAACAACGCCATGATACCATTATTAACAAAACCAACACTAATATCAGCTCCGTATTCAGTATTATCTGTTTTTAAAATTTCGCCTTCTACTTCAATAAATGCTTCAGCGGGTAAGAAATATCTACTTGTATCTTGAACTTGTAATTCGATTCGTCCAAGAATAATATTGATAATCACGCACAGACTCATCCTTGAGAACTGGCGCATCCATGTCAAATGCGGGATCAGGTACACGTTTGAACATGTTATGTTATTGGTCATCGTCTAATACGAAGACCACTTCCTGCCATCAGACTTGCTGCTAAGTTTTTTTCCTTTTCATCAGCTAACTCTGCTAGTTTTTGATTTGCGGCTTGATTTATTATTTCACTAACGTTTGCAGGCATCACTTCAGTGCTGGGTAATTTTACTGGCTGAGGTTTTCGTCGTATTAATCGTGCTAGTCTATCCTTGATTGCAGAGAATGCTTTACTAGCAACGTCATCAGCAGCGCTAATGCCTTTTTCACGAACAACGTCAATAGCTTTCATTCCTAGTTGCTTTGCAATCGGTATTGCTTTTGGGGCTATCCTTCTAAATAAAACCTGAACAACATCGCCGAGTCCATCTCCGTAGAATGTTTTATATGTAGGTAATCTCGAATTTATCACCCTGACCATAGCTGGTCCACGTTGAGCAGCGTGTATGATCATTTTATTATAGTAATTATATTTAACTGTTTAATCACTGTGATAATCATCGGCGATTTCATTAATGAGGGACCGATATACGCCAACGTCCATAATATCACCTGTAAATAATCGTTGACAAATAGCAGCTGCTTCATTAATAATTTCTGGAGAATTATTTACCGGCTCGTTTCCACCAATCAGAATTTCTAATCTGTCCACGTCGGCAAGGACGTTATTAGGACAAGTAACAAGACCACTTCCAGTTGTACCTGTACCAATACCACTTCCAGTGGCACCCGGGGTATCCTGCCATTCTTCTTCCTCACCTGTTATTTCCACTGCTTTTTCTTCCTTGATTTCCTTTGTGCTTTTGATTTTTCAAGTTGCTGTTTCATTTCTTCTACGTTTTGTTTTCTTGTTTCTTTTACTTGTTCAATATGCTCTTTCACTACCTGGTTAAAAATATCAAACCGATTAACATCTTCCTCAGATCTAATCTGCGGAGTATCATGAGCAATACGATATATATCCTTGACCCAATCGCCAGATTTCAGCGTATTAATATATTCAGGTTTCACGTATTTTTCTCTTTGATAATATCCATACGCGGCAATCTTTATTAATTTATTTGGGTCTTTGATAGCGGCAATACCTTCAGGCGTGAACTTATCTACTATTTTGGTTTTAGTTTTTGGTGGTTCAGGTTGTGGTTGAATTTCAGGTGGTGGTTGAGGAAGTTGCCTGGGTGGTGGTCGAGGTGGTCGAAGAGGCCCAGCAATATCGGCAGGCAATGTTTCAAGAGCTTTTTGTGTTGCCTCAGTTGCTGAAACAATTTTCTTTGTTGGTTCAGTAATTGGTTTAAATAATTGTTCTGCGCCTTCGGCAAATTCTTCTTGTGTCTGCTGACGCGCTTGTAATTTTTGTCTGACATAATCGCGGACGGGTAGATATTTCTTGATTGCTTCTAGTCGCTCTCGAGCTAGTCTAGCTGAGTGAGCTTCACCAATCATTATTGATATAACAATGATTTAATTACAGCAGCAGAGAGGGTGGACTGACAAAAATGACACGCACGAGCTCATAAACGAACACGCATAGCATTTACAAACAGAGGTGTCACGAGCGAGTAACAGCGTAAATAACCCACGTAGAGAGAATCTCAATTCGGTTAGAGGTTCTGGTTTAGAGTTATTGACCCTATATTTTTGCTTTATTTAGTATGATTTCATGTTTAAATATATTTGTTCGAAAACTATTTTGTAGGGTTCACCCTCTCTGCTGTTTATCGCGGTAAAACCTAAAATATATATATTTTTTTCCAATGAGCAGCAGGGAGGGTGAACAGACCATTTTGTTTGGAGACCTTATTTATGGAAAATAAAACTTCCTACGAAAATGAAATCTCAAGGTCAATAATGTTAAACCAAAACCTCTGTCAGGCCATGAGATTTCTCTAATTGGGTTAGCTCATTTTGTTAGATCATCACTGACGCGCGTTTTTATTTTATGGCGTGTTTCGTTTACGTGCTGGTCACTCAATGCTGGTCGTTCACCCTCCCTGCTGCTATAATTAATCAAACATTTTATCCAGACCTATACGATACCTAGATCTTGGGTCATGTAAATTTATCGTTATAAATCCGAACAGAACAGCTTGTGCTTTTGAAAAGAAGTTTTTAAACTTAATCATGTCCATGTCCCCTGAACACCAAGTATAATAAATATTTTGCAAAGTATAATTATCTACTCCATTACACGCAATTAAGATATTACAATTATCTCTGATCACTTTTGGAATTTGTGTGTATTTCTGAGTTAAATAAATCACGTCTGTATTTTTGTGACGGCCTCGCGAAAATATCCGAGCTGGATTTGATTGTTTATCCAGCATTACATCGTCATATACTACGAGATTATTGATACATCCATCAAGATCATCTATGAATGGAGCTTCATCGATATCGGTAATAAAATCAATAACATCTTTATCTTTATCAGGACACGTCAGCGATTTTGCATTTTCATTAAAGATGGTGCTACTAAATATAATTTATCCCACTTGAGCCATCGCATTATCAGATTAAGTAATAATTGCGTTTTACCAGATCCAGATGGGCCAAGTATAATTGCTCTGATGGAATTTGGTAGCGCTGGATGATGTTTGACTGGTGCTTGTTTTCGTGTCGCTGAGAAGTCAATTATATCCATATAATAAATAATATGGATTTATATTGTGTTCGATGTAGAGCACCCAGCTATACCAGTGGATTAACAACAATAATAACAAAAAATAACAGGCGCGCACTTAGAGGTAAATGTGTGAAATGTGGTACAAAAAAATTTAAATTTATTTCATCGACAAAGACAGGTGGTGATATTGCTGCTTCGTTAGGTAAATTACCAGGAACCCCATGGGCAAAGTATCCTGGTGAAAAACATATACCTGGATATAATTATTGTGGTCCAGGAACCCGACTTGATATTCGACTTGACGAACGAGATCAACAAAGACCTGGAGAGTATCCAATAAACGCAACTGATCAAGCGTGTCACGTTCATGATGTCGCGTATAAAAGTAAAGATTTGCAACAACGACATATTGCAGATGCAAAGCTCATTCACGCATTAAATTCCATAAAAAATAAATCTCTCAGAGAAAAACTTGCTAGCTTCCTAGTAAAATCTGCTATGAAAGGTAAACTAGTGCTAGGAGCTGGTAATTAATCATAGGTAACTATTATAATCGAATCTGTTTCTTATAGCCCAAGAGGATATTGGAGAGGCAAAGCAGCAATTAGTAAACTTGCTGAAGTAGCAAAAGTCTCACGTGCTGTTGCTGCAGCGTGGTTAGCACGACAGGCAATATGGCAAATTTATCTACCACCACCTAAAAAATTCAGTATGCACATTTTGATGTCAGTACTCCCAATGAAGTTCATCAAGCAGATATTTCGTTTTACCACATGATACCATTAAAATTGGTAGACTTCAATCGCGCACATACAAATACGCGTTAACTGTCGTTGACGTTGCAAGCAGATATAAAGAAGCAGAACCACTGTCAACAAAGACAGCAACTGAAGTTGCATCTGCGTTTGAACGAATTTATCAATGAGGATCCGGACCACAAGGTGGTCTACGATGGCCACAGTTGCTACAGGTTGATCCTGGCAAAGAATTTCTTGGTGCAGTATCATCGTTGATGAAAAAACATAACGTTAAAATCAGACGAGGACACACTGAAATTCATCGTGATCAGGCAATCGTTGAACGATTTAATCGAACACTTGCTGAGCGGTTATTTGGATATCAATATGCAAAGGAAATATTCACTGACTTTAAGTCCATGGAGAGATCTCGTGAATGGGTTGCAAGGTTACCAAGTGTGATAGCTGCGTTAAATAATGAAATTACTCGTGCAACTTCTATGAAACCTTCTAATGCGAACACAAAAAAATATATACCAATACACCGACGTGAATCTTCCTCTCAACCAGTACTAGGTAATGTGACCGTAAGATATTTATATGAACCTGGTGAACTTGAAGGAGGTAAAAAAAAGAGCAACTGATCTTATCTGGAGTGTGACCACACATAAAATTTCCAGCGTGGTAAGGTCCACAGGTAGACCTGCAATCTACAGATTAGATTCAACTGCTCCTCAGCGTGGATTTGTACGCGAACAATTACAAATAATTCCTAAAGACACACAATTACCACCACCTTCACTTTTGTAAACTTGCACAAGGGCGTCCAGCGCCCCGACGTCGATTACATTCAAGACAGGTCAGCATCACATTTTCGCGTGTGTGACCAAGACTGCTATTAATTCTATCAACGGTAAATTGTCTTGGATTATTATTCGAATACTGCCACAGCATATTACAGTTACAACTTGCACAATGATTATTCTGTCGTTGTTTTAGTGTTATAATAAATTCAGCATCCATATCAAAGTCGCGATTACTTTTTTTGTGACATTGTTTATAGCTCGCTAATTTTTTATTGATATCGACAAAGTTGTTAGTGATTTCTTCGGTTATTACGCAATCCATGATAACCCTGTGCAGTTGAGATATTCTTCTGACTCGAGACACTGCAAGATAAACTAAATTTGACCACTCAATACGATCATCTACAATCCAAATATTTTTATCAGTAATAGTTAATCCCTGTGACGAGTGAATCGTTATAGCGTATCCTAACGTCCACGGCGATTTATCCATGCTCAACGCGCTCTCAACAACATCAACAACAACTAACACAATATCATTTAGCACAAGATTTTGTATTCCACCACCAGGAATCTCAACATCAACATTCTGTCGTCGAGTATCTGCTGGGCGATAACATAATGGTACAGGTAGATTTGAAAATTTTTCTTTATGTAACGTAAATAATTGTTGTTGAAGTGTATCGCGAACTATTTTTCTTCTTGCAGCTATCAAATCAGCAGGTCTCCGTAAATTCCAAAATCATTCATAGGAGTTTCTGGAATTACTTTACGCATTATCTCACACTGTATTTTATCTGGCTGTAGTCTTATTAACTTTTTAAACTCTTTTAGTGATTTATCAATAGCTCTATGGTCATCAGTTATTTCTTCGTAATAATCTACAAACGTTTTCAGCCACTCATATGGAGACGATCCAATAAAAGGTGACGATTGACCATGATTACTACACATTATCACAGCAGTATTCTTCAATAACAGCCATTCAAGAAATATTGTTAATGCCTCTAGCGACACCATGCATATCTCGTCCCATATGATAGTTTTAGGAATGTATTTCTCACCCATCTGCGATGGAGTCCATGT
>JAECUM010030782.1:0-13395 GCA_016617855.1 Megalonaias nervosa | reverse complement strand
GGCGATTTTGTTAGATATCTTGAAACCTTACGCTTACAAAAAATCGCTGAATTTGTACCGTATACACTTCTAATAGAATGATGCATAGTCCTTCGCAGATTATGTTGTATGTGATCTCTAACTGGTATTTCATTGAAATGTGTCACATTATATCCCCTTTTGATCGCATACAGATATTTGCAAACTTTTCTTCGGTGAACATATGTTTGGAATTTTGGGTCAGTCCTTCATTAATGGCAGGAAATGCGGTTAACTGCAAATATTAATCAATTATTTATTTCGTTTAGTAGCCATATTCTCCCTGAGACATCATTTTTTTAAAACTGTAGTGTTGTAATGACTAGACAAGAACATTGTTCCCATTTATGCGGATCAATGTGGGTACGTGAGAAAGTTTGCCAGTAGCTTCTCGTGGGTCCGTGGTTCTTTCCGGGGTTTTCCCGGGTTTTGCCTCCACCATTTATACTGGCCGCCATGCATAGCCTATCTTGTGCTGAAAAAAGGCGTTAAACCCTATAACAACAACAACAACCCTTTATGAGTTCTGTCAACAAAAGACACTTCGTGAAGTTTTTCAGATATATATCAAGTGCTGATCTCGTGACTTGTCACATTGCAAGTTGGTCTATTACACAAGTTTTGTCATCGAGAAGTGACAATAATCTTTTCAATATGTTGAGGTGTTAGAGTGCATAACTGTATACGTCCTTAAACAATCTAATATATTCTGAGGATTCCCTTGGGGACTAAATTAGCGCATGCCAGAGACCTGTCACGAAGAATGGAACATTAGAGTGAAATATATAGAACGATAAAAAAAATTACGAAATATGAAGCAAATTGTGGTTAATTTCATCTCACGGAACCACTAGTCCTACGTCATCGTTTTACATATTATCCGGGATACTGGAAGCTTTATTACATTGAATTAAATCTTTGCCAGCCTTCTCCTTTTCTTTCGCAAACATACGATAGTGTTATTGATACAAGGATAAGTCAGACATTATAGATAGCTCAGCAGTAGCCACTTTTTCTCTGGACTTTTGTTCCTTGTGTGGGCATTTCATACACTGCGATACGAAGCTTGCAGTCACGAGCACCTGCTGTAATTCACGATGGCATCAACTACGTTGTTCTTTTCTACAGATTGTTATTGAAGAGGTCTTTTGTATTCAAAGCACAAAATACAATTGACGAAATTGATGTTCAAATGACTTGATTACTTGCATTATTTATCTCCAACGACAATTTTCGATGTGACTCTTACACATATTGAAAGCATTGTCGTGCTTCTAAGCCTTGTTGGGTTTGATTTTCATTTCAACCACAGCAAACTGTTACTGGAGGGTAACATAGTCTCATGCACATGTCTGGTTGCATCGGTACTGTTTTATTATCTTCGTGTACCGTTCCTGTTAAACTTTTAAGCTGTACTATTCCGGTGGAATGTAGTTCCTGTAGTCTTAGAACAATGATTAACCGACGACATCTTTGGATATTTTGACTAGTAAAACTTGTTACGAATACAAAGTCGTAGAAGATTAAATTTTCATTTTGTTGCTTCCAAATGTTTGGGGTTTTGTTTGGAATAAAGGTATATTTGGTAGTGACCTTTGCTACATCAGTTTACTAAGTCATTTAGAAGAGATTGATAAATCCCATGATGAACACCAGACAAGGCATGAGACTCCAACACCTTCAACAGAGTTTGCAAAAGTCACTGATTTGTCGAAGGACTGTCAGAAACTCCAGGGATAAATTAACTAACGTGTCGGAACAGAAATGCCAGAATTATAATGGCGTGTCAATAGTCACATACATAAAAACTGAAGTAAAGGTTAGGTCGAACAAAATGCTTATGTCTTAGAAAACCCACTAATTGAAGTGCTGAAAATTCCTTTGTAAGTGGAGTTTCCTTGACATTTTTTGAGTAAAATCTTCTTTTTACTGTTTCCTACTTATATATGATCTTTATATTAACAATTTAACTTTAACTTTACTTTCATCAACTTTTAATACAGGGTTATACATCGCAAATATTTCAACACGAAGAAGAAGAGAACAGAACAAGATCCCAAAACTTATACAAGAATCTACATGGTTAAGTAGTAAATCTTTTTTGTATAACTTATTATTAATAAACCAATAGTATTTTTATACAGTTTCTGCTAGTTTGTTGTGTATTACTTCTTGTCAGCATACAAACATAGACACCAAAATAAACCTAATAAAATATATTAAATTATTATACAAATATCAAAAAGACAAATTGAATAGACATAGCTAGCTCAATGTAGACTAACAACCAATTTTTTTCTCTCATACACTCCATTGCATCACCTTTCTTTCTAAAATTACAGATGTAAATACTTGGAGAAAAAAAAACAATA
This sequence comes from Megalonaias nervosa, assembly GCA_016617855.1. NCBI lineage: Eukaryota > Metazoa > Mollusca > Bivalvia > Unionida > Unionidae > Megalonaias > Megalonaias nervosa. Next base: position 11,005 of record JAECUM010030782.1, on the reverse strand, counting down.
ATTTGACAAAGAGCGATATAGGGCAAACCATTGTTTGGATCTCATATATGACTTAAAATGACAGAAAAACATAGTCAACAAAACCTTCTTATTTTGCTATTCTTGGGTTAGTTTGATTTTGGACAGGAAATGACAATAATCTACCTCGTCGACCTGTATTAATTCGTGAGTAGATGTACAAATGTTTATCAACATGTAAATAAATCGCTCTTATTGGTATTTTAGCCTACATCAATGTTCAATACATATAGAACGCGAAACCACGAAACAATCAGTAAAACAACAATCGCCATACCTTATAGAAAGTGTAAGAAAAAAAATTCCTTATTTGTGCGTATTTCGTTCATTGTATTACGCTGACTTTCAGATTTGGGATACATATTTTAGTCTTCATGTCATATACATAAGTGATAATCTGGGGACGCATGGATGCATGGACTAGCTGCGTGTTAAATCCTTGATGTGATTATATTTTCGTCCACTTGAGGACAACTACATACACTCTTCCGTACAGAGGTGGGTATCATCCCTTTAACGTTGCATTTGTTTTATAGGGACTTCTAATATAAAATTCCATAGAGGTATCTGGATGATTCTACTCCTTTGTTGGAACGAATATTTCATTAACCCTTCACAAGTAAAAACGTTTTTCACTCTGTGGTTTCATGTAATCAGAATGTTCATATTTATATATTTGCGGTATACGACTTCAAACAATAAATTTCTCATTTTCCACCATTTATACCTGAACTCTCTTACATATTCTTCTTATTATATCCCTCTTTCTTTCTAAGTGATGGTACGCGAATTTTAAAGTTTTGACTTTTGAGGAAATAGTCCGTGTCAAAAGAAGCAAAGGGATTCTTTAACTATAAAATATTTTTTAAAAATGTAATCTATTTCGAATTTTAAAGAGATGTTAGTGCTTATCTTTCTCCTTATTGGTGAGTGTTTCATGCCTGCTTTATATTCTACAAAGAAACCTTATATCACCCCATTTGAATTTTCATTGATCACAAGGACAAAAACCTCATTTTATTACCGCCAGACTCCGCATATTGATTAAGTCGAAAGTAACTGCATATAATTCAACATCGTTTATAAAAACCGTTTTCTGTTTTGTTCTTCATACTAACGAGTAGGTAACAAAACTAATCTTGATGCATAAATACCACAAGTGCAAAGTTTTTGTAGAATGAAAACAGCCAAATTGAAACGTTTCATACTCCAATCCCATAAATTGTGTAGTGAAGTTTGGATTGTCTCAGTGCCAGGTTACGGTCCATTGTATCTGACAGATGTTGATGAATAAACTTTATTTGGGGCACTTCTAGAGCGAATCTGTTTTGCACTTCATTTATAAAATGGTGAATGTTGAACATAAACATTCTGACTCAAAGCACGCGAGGAAAAACAAGGAAATACTCGAAATTGTAAATTGTAGTCTGATTTATAATGATCAACTAAGTTTTTGTTGGTAGTTGGAGTCCGTTTTAGGATTCGAGTAGCGCATTATATTTTAGACATCACCACCCCAAATTAGATTCAAGTGATTGTTGTTGGTTCTTTATAGTCCGAAAATTATCCGGGTATATCATAGTTACAAACAATTGTGCCTGTTTATTACTGTCTTAAAAATTACGCTTGCCAGAAATATGTATTATTTCTAAATGAATAATAATAGCTCGCAAGTTATCAATCCATGTTGGGTGTATGACAAAGGCGTCGGTTAAGGCAAAGTGAAGTCAAACGTACAAGTTCCCTAGGGGCCAGAGCAAAATGGAATATAACAAATCGTAATATTTTATGGAGTTCTACACCATCTATGTATGTAAAGACTAGCACGAGAATACAGAGGATATTCACATTTTTGGGGGCATATACGATAAATAGAAACACTCAGTCGGAATCGATTGCATGTTATTGATATACTTTTCTTTAAGAACGAGATGCTCCGTTTGTCGAAACTTATTAAACTGTATTTTAGTTTTGCCTTTTTGTCCCAAACTTGGCACTGAAGTATTTATCATAAACTAAGGTGAAACTGGGAGAAAATCTATGTGTGCAATTGTAACATTCTAGATATAGTTTCTTTGGGAAAATGATACTTTCGCTCAAGATGTAGTTTTCTTTTCTTTTGTTTTTTTTTTCCACGCAGACAAAAGCAAGGACAGATAAATTCAAGCATATTTCAAATAACAGAGTATCTTCTACATATTTCGAACTTGATATTGACGGACTCATAGAGTTTCAGTTAGCTAATTAACGACCGCAAGTGACTTATTTAGGTAAGATCACTATATAATGTAAATAATATCTCATTTTTAAAAAACCCAGTAATTATCACTTCCGCCAGAATTATATGCTGCCAAATTAACTCTTGAGGGACAGGCATTCATTTCGATTGCAAGTCATATATCTTAACTAAAATGAACACGTGTGAGAAATATCTTTGAATACGTTAGTAGGTTTATACATTGATTGTCCTATTGCAAAAAAGAATCCGTAATCAAACTGTTTAATTAATTATAATCCAGTGTGGCATAAAAATGAATTTTGCAATAGAGGCGTGGATATATAAAGTGTTCTAGATCGGATTGTCTCCAGAGAGCCGGCAATTTATCATCTCCCCATAAATTTCTCCCTTTGGATGACTTGAGTTATTTTCCTGCTAAATCCTCTGACATAGTAAAATGTAACGTAACACCGAAGTCAGTGACAAAAACAAATGAAATACTAAAACAAACTACTATATGTTTAGTTTAACATAATCTTGACAGACACTTAACTGATTTGTAGATAGATATTGTGTAATCAGCAAAAGGAATTTAAGGCTCATGTCGTTAATTCGAAATAATATTATATTTGGATTTTTCCAGTAAGACAGCCTATAAAGAGTTGTATTCAAGCATGGTAACAAAGACATGCAATTCATGAACTACTTTACGGTTGTTAAGGAAAGTTAATAATTGTATAAAGATTAGCATGCGTAAATATCTACCCTTTTAATTCAGTCATCTTTGGACACATACTCAAAACAAACTGTGATCCTACAAAAGCATCCAGAATAATATAATCTGACAACAGCTCGATTAATTGTAAGAAAATCAAAATATTCATTAAATCGAAGCGATATTCAATGCATATTATAAACCAGCCACTCAGAATCATCACTAATGTGCCTCTGGGAAATCGGATGACTTTAAATATTATTTATATCAAGGCGGTGGAGAAGCTCATTAGTAGCCACAAGTTATGTACTGTTGGGTATAGTTCTATTTGGTATTGTAGGTTTTTTTTTAAAAAAAAAGAAAATTCTTTATAGGAAACACGGATACAGTAATAGGTATGAAAGCCTCAGTTATGATGCTAGGATATATTGAAGGCAATTGAGATTAAAATACAGAATATATTTAACAAAGTTTAAACTAAGTGAAACAGAAAGAAATAGATTTATCCACGTATGGCTTCTGTGAGTAAACTGTATCAGCTGCTCTTTTGTGTTTTTGAGGCAAGAATAAGGAAGCAGTGTAGTTAGTGTCCAACAACTCAGAAAAGTAGACCTACGTGTTATGGCGATTTACTGTTTTAAATTATGTGCGGGATAAGACAATGTCAACAAAAGGTACTTGTTTGTGATTATCACATGGACCATGTACATGGTCATCTGGTTTATTAAGTATGCATGCAAGTATATAGAAAAAGAATGCGCTAGACCGTAAGAAAGTAAGACCATAAGCAAGAGTGAAAGGCCATACGCATACAAGAATATCAGAAAGCAAATTGGTCATCACGGAATAGATCAAACAATAATGAAGTGATCGAGAAATAATTTGTTAAGCAATGAAGTAAGCAACAAAACATACGTGTCATCAGGCAAATAATACATTTAGTATTGATTTATGTATTTATCCATTTATGAATTTATATTTTTCTCAAAATTTACAAACGCCCTCTTGTACATACGGATTCATAAATAAATCAGATCTTATTGACCTATTTGTAGCAGGCTTGATTATATAATCATAAAACCTATTGTTTTTGGAGTATAACATTCTATATCAATGGTATTTAGTTATTTAAGGTTTAATTTATACAATCTTCCACCGCTCTCTAACTTCCTTGACACCAATCAATATGTTTAACAACAAAGTAAAAGTACTTCAATTAATTGGCATAATTTCTATGTTTGCATCTTTACTGCGATATTGAAATAAATGCCAGATAAAACCTAATTTCACGTTTGAAATTGTGACTTTTATTCGCTGACTCAGCAGATGCTCCTTTTTCACTTTAACAACAATAGCTTCTTGTAGTTTTAGAAAGTGCGAGAGATCCGCATTTTAAGTTCACTCAATCGATACACGCAATTAAATAACCATACTTTATCAAACGCTCAAGTGAATTTAATTTCTGTTTGTTCTTTAGCGATAGAGCTTAAGACGTATGACAAGCAAGGATCAGCAGTTCCCAAATCAAAATAATTACATCCGAGTTTGATTTATTCATGAACCAGCTACGTGTCACAAAACAAGACCACAAAAGTTATGTATTTACTTTTGCTTGGGTAACTTTAGGTGCTCAATTCAGGGTAAGACATCATATTAATGTCACATCATAAATTCATCAGAAAAGAAGTACCACAGGTATGATAACTTGGAAACAACGTTCAATAAATGTAGAGGTGTTCCCGCATCTAAGACACACTATTATTGCAAGACTGACAATATCCTATGCAGTTTCAATTATGAATACTCGTTTAAATGTGGGCTATCAACCAACAAAAGACAGATGTATATTAAGTTTTTGTGACAACAAATTATTGAACTGTCAAATTGAAGAGTCTTTTATTTTAAAATAGCATTTAGGCAAGGTGTATACAGCAGCAGGACAAGCAAGGAGGGAGTAGGTGTAAGACGAGGATATAGAAAAGAACGAAGTTGCAAAGAGAATTGTCAATTCAAATTTGTCAACGATCGTGTAGAAAAAACATCGAGGAAAGAGCGAGTAGTTGCGGAGGCGATGGCGAATCATCTGGGAATGGGAAATTACAGTTGTGGACAGTAAAATGTGATTCGTTTTGACGTTTTAATATATTTGTGAACCACATCGAAAGTACGAATGTTTACTTCACACGGAAGTGTTGTATCACACACAAGAAGATATCTGAAGTTAAATTCTCATATGGTGTGAGGGATTTAAACAGTTAGATATGCTATTCTTGGTAAAAAACGCAAGAAAAAAGAAGTGTTGTGTACTTTCCATAGATCAGCATCTATAAGGAGATGATCCTGGTTATAATTTTTTAAATAAATGTTGATTAGCGAACTGCAATTCGTTCTAAGTCATGAATGAAGAATTTTGAATTTCCTTCTGCCCTATTAAAAGTGTCTGGAAACATAGTTTCGTGAGTATTTAATGTACTTTTGTTGTTGCTAATGGAATCAATTTGACTAGTCGTAAGAGATTCCATTTTCGAATGACTGATAGAAGAAACGAGTTGTAATAAAGACTTGTTGTTACCTTTACTAATTGGAAATTGTTTATATTACGGTTGTAACCTTTACTAATTATAAATTATTTACATTACGTAATCTATAACGAGTATTATTACTAACAGTTGGTGGAATCAGAGATTGAGATAGGTAGGGTTTGAACCACTTGTCATTTTATATCAGAGTGTAAATTTGTGTTTTTATCTTCAGGATTTAATGCAGTCTCATCCTATTTTTCTATGTAGCGCTTCATTAGATACTAATATTATTGCGCCAGGAACAATTCTCGTTGCCTCATTTTTGAACTGTTTTGATTTCTCTTTTCTCGAGTAATGTGCAGTTGTCCTAAACCGCATTACCATATTCTAGAATGAGTTAGATTATCTGGCTTGTCCATAGGTCGGTAGGTTCGATTACTTGGCTTGTCCATGGGTCGGTAGGTTAGATTACTTAGCTTGTCCATGGGTCGGTAGGTTAGATTACTTGGCTTGTCCATGGGTCGGTAGGTTAGATTACTTGGCTTGTCCAAGGGTCGGTAGGTTAGATTACTTGGCTTGTCCATGGGTCGGTAGGTTAGATTACTTGGTTTGTCAATAGGTCGGTAGGTTAGATTAATTGGCTTGTCCATAGGTCGGTGGGTTATATTACTTGGTTTGTCAATAGGTCGGTAGGTTAGATTACTTGGTTTTTCCATATGCTCTCTTATGTTTGCGTATTGACATTGTGATTGTCGTTGCGATCCATAGATGTTCTGATGGTTTAACTTTAGCGGTGACTCTCATGGGTGATGAGGAAAAACAGAAGATGCAAAACAAATATGATGATAAATGAGAAACCATGCCTAGTAAAAACGTCTTTTGTGGTGATGGTGTGATGAAAGTATTAACATCTTAAATGTTTACAGAAATGTGCTTAATATCGTTGCAATATAAATCACGTATCGTTGGTATTATTTTGTGATTTTCGATGGAGTCTTGTAAAAATGTAATTCAAATATACATCTAAAGAATTTGGCGGCAATAAACGCATTGTACTGCAAAATGGGATCAAGGATTAGCGAATAACAATGATGCAATACACAACATAGGTGCTTCATAATTCTGTTACCACGTGAATTCATTTACCACGGAATATTGCTTAACATATGAACAATTATACCATAAAATAACGCAGGCATTGCTAGCGAATAAATATTAATCAATACCTGTCTATAATAATATCAACTGATATCTAGAAATTAATCAATTCCTGTCTATACTAATAACAACTGATATCTAGAAATTAATACCTGTCTATAATAATATCATCTGATATCTAGAAATTAACCAATACATGTCTATAATAATATCAACTGATATCTAGAAATTAATCAATACCTGTCTATAATAATATCAACTGATATTTAGGAATTAATCAATTCCTGTCTATACTAATAACAACTGATATCTAGAAATTCAACTGATATCTAGAAATTAATCAATACCTGTGTATACTAATAACAACAGATATCTTGAAATTAATCAATACCTGTTATACTAATATCAAATGATATCTAGAAATTAATCAATACCTGTCTATACTAATAACAACTGATATCTAGACATTAATCAATACCTGTCTATACTAATAAATGATACCTAGAAATTAATCAATACCTGTCTATAATAATATCAACTGATATCTAGAAATTAATCAATACCTGTCTATATTAATCAATACCTGTCTATACTAATAACAACTGATATCTAGAAAATTAAAAATACGATTTTAGTACAGGATACATTTACTGGCCGTGACTAAGAATTCATTACAATATTTTCAAACTGTAAAAGATAGAAAAATTGTCTCAATATGAATAATTTGTCGTAGTATAAACCCCCATTCTCTATGTAAATTTAGGAAGGCAATAATTATATTTACTAATTCTTCTAACGTAAGGGTAAGGATTATTAGCAATCACAACTTTGTGTAATGGTGTTAAACTTTTAACAGATAAAATATTGTGGCAGTAATTTTTGAAAACTTAAATGACATAATCTTACCAACTGATGAAGAAATTTTGAAAATGTACAATAATGTCAGTTTGGTGCAAGGACGAAAAGGAATATACTGCCGTTGCAAATTACAGGTCGGCTAAAAGGGAAGTAGAAATAGAACAACAATGTGAATATATTAAGACTAACTATGGTTTTCTTTGGTCCCAGACTTAAGTGATATGACTCCATCGGCGGCAGAATGAAAAAGCTCTGAAAGCTCTTTCAAAAGAGAATTGAAATTTACTCCTGGTAGAAGTTCATCCGGGTCCTCAGCAGAATTGATATGGTGGTCTCTAACCAAGATTGTTACATCCGATGTCCAGGCGCACGCAGCTAGGCGCTTATATTCAATCGAAAGATAATAGATAGTTTTAGTAGAAAAACTTGTGATGGAATGGAAGGTGGGGGGTATAGAAATTTATTGGACGCATATTGTTATGCATATTTAATCTGCATTGTTTGATTGTTTGTTAGTTTATCTGAAATGGATAATTGTATTTTTGGACTTGACCTTGTCCAAAATCAAAGTTCATTTTCTACTTGACCTGAATCATTGATTTTGGTTTTGTAAACAACATGTTTATCTCAATCTTAGTCCAGAACTGTGGAAATTCCCCAAGAAATGCGTGGTCTACCTATTGGTTACTACATTTTATATTATAAGTTTAGAAACAGACCTTTTAATTATAAGATTTTGTCTTGTAAACATTTGGAACCTTCCAGAATGAAATTTTCCATTAGGTAATTGTTTGTTTGTTTTTTAAAATAGAAAATGTTCATTGTGACATGAGGTCAAGTAGAGGACTATATAATCTTGTTTTTCTATAAATTATTCATTCGTGATTTAAGATCTGAGCAGAATCAGTTGTATTATTGTTGTGTTCGGTATTTCATTTGGGCTGGAATTAATTTATTCCAATTATTTAATTCAAGTTATATTTTTATGGGAAATACAAAGTACTTAAAAATAATATTCTTGGAAATAGAGACTTGGATTTATATTGAAATTTCAAATAAGGATACATTCATATAACAAAAGATTGTTGGCTCATCACTACGACACAGGCCACCATAGGCACATCAGGACTTCCAGCCTTGAATTATTTATTTTGGAATACCACTACAGTTTATTCGGCAGTTCCATCATTAGGACTAATAATAGAAATTCTAGGATCATTCGGGATATATTTCGCAAAACCGTAAGTTCTTTTTTTATATGTTTCGCTTTGTATTCTAGGGAAATAAATTATTTGTTGAATTTTACCAAGCTTGTTGCTTCTCACTCGTTTGTATTACTTATTTTAAGACCATAGAGTCGTAATAGTACAAGAATATAGGCTTGATGTAACTTCGCTGTGTTGCTGATGGAGCGAACTGAGAAATTTTAATTTTTAAAGGAGCATTCTATGGCTGACATTGAAACAATTGTATAATGCTATAATAAAATGGGGAGTATTTAGTCTAATTTTATCTAAATAAAAGAAGAAAATAGAAACAAAAACGTACAATCCAACTATAAATTGTTCGCGAGATTTTTTTTCCGTTTTAGAAGCTTTATTTGCTGTTTTTGCAAGCAATGTTTTATCTCTTAGGTTATGGCTATAACACATTTGATAGTCTTATCTCGAAAGTCACCAAAAATACGAATACATGGTAGTTTCGTTTCTCTTTTATTTCATTTCATCGCGTTCACATGCCAAATTCTGAATTAACATATCTTACTGGACCGGTTTCTTGGAGCCAAAGCTATAGTGCTAGATTCATGTTAATAAGCTTCAATTTTAAAATGCCATCTACTGGAACAAAATAAATGTTTTGTCAAAGTTCGTTATTGCGATTAGAAACGAGTCCATTAATGTGATTTATTTGACAGAAAGAATCGGAGATATTGTGGCTTAACCGTGATGAAGGAGTTTAGAATATGTTGTGACTATTCATCAAATGAGTCCATAATTTTAATCTTTGTGCACATCGGTAGTGTTCGTCGGTAGTTCTCTTGGACCTTGTAATAATATTTTATTTTCGTTATTTCTATCGTGATCAATTTAGGCAAATTTCCAACGATAGATATGCCTCGTTTAGTAACACCAAAATTAGAGTTCTTCCAAGCTGTCAGTCCGGAGACGACATTAAAGAGTCAGGAAACATAACTCTAATTAGAATCGATGTACATTTATTAACACGTATAATCACCAAAATGAGACCATGTTCTGAATACGTTTTGATTACGCAATCAAGTTACGGATTTCATATAGTTGAAAGTGAAAACGTCATTCTGAATACATGGTTGCAATCGACAACCGTAATACGAAATGCAATACTTGATCTGACAGGTTCCTAAATACAGGTGCTCAGAGAATGTCAAAGGTGTGAAGAACATTCACATTTGTTCGTGCCTGTCAGATCTCCGCTATGTTTACTCTCTAAAGTTTTAATCAGTTTACACGAATGTATTCATGCCACACTAAAAGCATGGAAAAAATTTTCATTACATTTGCGCGAAATATTTTAAAATTTACTTATCCCTGGAAAGGTTTCCATTTCTTCGAATATGCTCCGTTTATTTTGTCAAATATGACTTCTTCATTTGTCATTGGTAGATGTTGGTGACTGTAGTGGAAGTGGTGGTGGATGAAGTTCTAACTCATTACAGTGACAACAGGTTCTTTAGACTTGTAAATAATGTTCTCTTACAATGGTTTTATAAATCAAGATCATAAAATATGACTCCTCACAGATGCTACAGATGAAATGACTGAAGTGAAATGAGAGAAATGACTCTCGAATTAAATGGTTTCAAGTTTTCTTTTGCTCCTTCATTAACTATCTTAAAGCGAAATAATGAAAATGTTGTTGAATATATCGTTGAAGAAGGCTGATATCGTTCAGTTTACACTGAATGCATAGACTCAATCTTAATATGGCGATAGGCTTTATGTTCATATTACTTTGTTTACTTGAATTATTGTGACTTTATTTGTTTGCTGTATATATCAGCATAACTTATTAATTTCACAGTCATTACCCGGAACATAATTAATTATTAATTAATTTGTATATACAGTGGAAATAGATACAGAAAAAACGTTCAATAAGGGATAATTAATCTTGACCAAACAAGCTGAAATAAAACAAACATAAGACATGAAATCAGATAAGAAAAATTAATAGAAGATATTCCAATCTGTCTCCCCTAAGAAAGAGAGAGAAAATATTAACATACTGATAGATTGGTGATAGTCATTATTTGTTAAATCAATACATTTGGTCCTGCTTAGTTTTATTGTGACGGATTATTTTGTCAGTGCATGTGTTCCATGGATGATAACAAGACTACACTTATAAAAGTAATTCAGCAGCCGGAGGCTTCACCCACACTGATAGATGTGTTTCCATGGATATAGGACACTGCGTTCCAAACAATTCTTAATCTTAAACTGTCACCGTACGGCATAAAATGATAGTTTAAATATA
>JAECUM010030781.1:0-38785 GCA_016617855.1 Megalonaias nervosa | reverse complement strand
AATAAGGTTAGAAATAATGATAATTACTAAATGAAATTACTTCTGCATTTTTATATCGTGTATAATTTTCGTTTTTCAAATTACAAGTGGGTATGTAAGCGAATACTATGAAGATGATGACAATAATGTCAGTGGATAAAATAGAATATATTATCAGTTAGCATAAGCGTAAATAAATACATATATTCATTACAAAAACATACTCACCATTCATTGTTCAAACTACGCTTTAAACTAACTACTAAATATTTTCCTTTATGTATGTATGAATGTATATATGTATGTATGTCCCTCTGCATGTATGGATCTATGTTCGCATGCATACGTGTATGTATGTATGTATGTATGTATGTATGTATGAATGTATGTATGTATGCAAGTATGTCTTAATAATAACATTACATAATTGACACTTTGAATTGCTTTGTACAGTTTTTTTGATTTTTGTAAATTAAAGATAAGTAACAGTGAGCTTCCTAATAGCATGACTATAGGTTTTAAAACATACAACCAAAATAAGTGAAACCAACCATTTAATTAAAATTTAATATGTAAAATTTTTCCTAAAAATACTAAGTGCAAATTCGAGGACAGTTAAAGTACTGTGAACTAAATTCCAACTAATTCTGTATGTCCTAACACAATTTCCAAAACTATAGAATTTTCCGAAAATCAATGAACATTTCAGTAATTCCAATGAATACTTTGAAGAAATAATTCCTCTCAAATTATTTATGATTTGAACAAAACTGTAATCTTAATAGATTCAAAGAGACTGGTCAAAGACAGGAATGTAAAATTTGTTTGCCAATATTACTATTTAGAATTGGGTCGGTGGTTCTTCCCGGTGTTTTCCAGGGTTCTTCATCCACCAGTTATACTGGCCGTAATATATATCCTATCTTGTGCTAAAAAAATGGCGTTAAACCCCACAACAACGACAACAACAACTATAAATAAACATCCCCACCTGACATAAGAAGCGATGAAATGTTTCACATTCCAACGGGATTACCAAAAGAAAATTTCACTAACTCGTAAACAAGCCCACATCATGATCTCACATATCAGTAAACATCTTGATCATAACTTACAAAAATGACAAAAGTCATGTAGGCAAAAACTTGATCCGCACCCATGAATTACGCACAAAAGTCAAGCACACAATAAAAATTAAATATACATAACAATATTTTGGAATACAGCATGAAAATACGTTAGCTCGAATATGGGCTGTACTTAGGTACGTTTTCCAAATGGGAGACATTCTAGTATTTCAACGAGAAGTAAACCTAACGAGGAAATTTCTCACATTCTGTAGATGATCTGGTTAGTGTACAATCTAGGAATTTGTAATGGTGCAGGAGCGTTGCTTATTGACGGTTTGACAAGACGTACGATAACGTAAAAGTAAGCAAAAAACTGGAATATTGAACTGGAGGAGCAAAGTGATTGTTGGCTTCTTAATCCACCCCATGCATTATATGCAGAGACCCCCCCCCATATATATATATATATATATATATATATATATATATATATATATATATATATATATATATATATATAATTATGAAGATAAAGTCTTACTTGAAAAGTAGTTATGCTGAAGGCTTGTTTGGTACAATAAGATCTCGGCTTAATCACTAATTTGTGGATAGTTATACTTGTATTGCATAGCCTGTACTCCACGAGATTTCATTCTGCTGCGGATAATGTGATTTATATTGTATAACTATTGTTTAAGGCATGCCTGAGGCTAATTATACTGACCAGTAAGAAGTCTATGAAACTGACAAATCACATGTGAACAAAACAATGATATGATATCTAATTACCTGGTCAATATATATTTTCACGAAGGCATACAAATCTGCTTGATGTGTACTTTTTTTTCACCGAAAGTTTTATAACTATCTAAGTTGTCGCACCTTTTGTAGTCAGTGTTTACTGTGTGTTTTTGACTATTAATGAGCGATCTATTATATGATTTTATGTTGTGTGAAAAAAAAATCGATATTTACTTTATTCTGACAACTGTAATTTCAGCATGGAGATAAGTATTTCTGGCTCTTTATTAGTGATTAATGCTTGGAAGATTGTTCATGAATCATAACATTTTTATAGAGTTTTCTTTAGGTAAAGAATACAAACTGAGACTTGATTGCAGATCAATTCATGATTGATCGAAACAAATGAACCCACTTCGTATGCTGCCTCAAAATGATGATGCGGTCTCTTAAGGTTACACATAAGATACCTTCAAAGCCGCGTTAAGCAACTCAGAAAATATTGGAAATGTCGTTCGAAGCTGTTTGTTTCGATTCTAATCTGCCTACGATATGACATATTTATATGAGCAAGGGGATTCATGCAGAGTGAATCAAACATCTGCTGAGTGTCGCTTCATATTTCTTGTTTCCATCATATTCATGGACGTGAAGACAAAGTCGTTATCAACTGAAGAGCTTTGAAACGTGCATGTACAAATAGTCTACATCTAATCACCTAATGACACTCTCAGCCAATCTCTGATTTCATACATGCATAATTTTTCCTGTGTCACTATTGTATGACTTATTATTAATCCATTCCACGCCGAATACAATACAAAACGTGGCCCAAACAGGTAATACAAATAAGTGTTCCTATTACAACTTACTAATGATGTATACCTTAAACTATCCACAGAATTCACTATGTCGAAAAATTACAGTTTGTCCATTTAACGAAACTAATCCATACTATCATAAAGTCTCGTAAATTCTGCTTATGATGTGACGTCTGCGTCTTGAAATGGGCTAATTACCCGAGTTGTGAAATATACCGAGTCCCAATTAAAAAAAATAATCACTAAAATATAACAAATCTTTAAACGGGGGTGTAAATGCAAAGAGCACACCCCCCAGATTTATTAAAATATACTTGTTCAGCTTTGTAAAAGAGAACTTAGTCTAGCTGGATCCATACCCCTTCTCGTTTATTTGGAAATGGACTGTACCTTATTATGCGCCATTTGATTGACGGACAAGGTCATCTATGATTTGCAGGGGTGATGAGCGCTTAGGATGCAGACCTGTCACTAAGCAAGTGCAGCCCTGTTTGGGTTAACGCTGCTTACCTCCGTAAAACAAGGAAGCATATAGAGAAAATACCCTAAACATTCCCGCTTCATCCTTAACCCTGATCATTATACCGCGGCTGATAGGAATCATCTCTTAAGGGTGGAAATCCTAACAACAGGACAAAGGTGGCGCCACCAAATATCTGTGATCAGAATGCGCGTACACTAACGGATATTATATTATCAGATAGACCAGTGAGAAGGACAGCTTTAACTAGTTGAGAACTGGTTCGACGGAACATCGAGACAGCTGTCATGAGTGCAACTTACGTAACTGGGAAGGACAACTTACCGAAGTAGGAGTCAAATACAGCTTTAATTTGAGTGACCGATGGAAAAAGAACGAATAAAACAGTTTTTGGTTTAACCATCGTGTCACAGAAAGTTCCCGAAGTGCGCGAAAATAACATGCAACTATCATCAGCGTTGTTGTTGTTGTTGTTGTTGTTATAGGGTTTAACGCCATTTTATTGCACAGATAGGCTATACATGGCGGCCGGTATAAATGGTGGAGAAAGAACCCGGGAAAACCCCAGAAAGAACCACCGACCCACGAGAAGCTACTAGCAAGCTTTCTCACATACCCATGTTGGCTGAGCCCGAGACTTCAACCCAAGCAGACAGAGCTGAGATGGCAGTGATCCGTCACGGTGAGCGCTTTAGACCACTCGGCCACTCGGTGCCCTGCACTAAGTAGTCTGACTAAAGCGAACCCATCAGCGTATTTGTACCTACCACGACATATATAGTCAATGTGACGAATGCCCTGAGAATGCAAATTTGCTGAGTTGAACACATGTTAATCGTCTCCAAGCTCATTAATATAGATTCAGCTACGAATTAGACCCTTGTGTTGCTCAAAAAGTGTCATGTCTGCATAAGGGAAAAAAAAATAATCTGAATTTTGTTTAATAACTCTTCACCCAGCCAGGAACAATTAATTCTAACTCTTTTTACTTGGCGGCACCCAAAGCCATTGGAGCCATCACGCGTAAATATTAATATTGGCTTAGAGAAATCCGATGGTGCTATATTGTGAAACATTGGCTGCAAGAAGCATATTTAGAGGACTGTACGTTCATCGTCCCAAAACGTAGACTTTTCTTCACATCACAAAGATCGTCCGATGCATATTCAGAGATGCAATACGCTTGCCGGAGAAACAAAGCAAACGAGACTTAGTAATTCGCAATGACGAATGACATCTGCAATCAGCAATCATTTATCAATGAGGCTGCAATTAATCGACTGCCTGAAGTGAAAATCAACACATATCTTGTTTGGTCCTAAACGTCTGACTGGAACTGAGACAGCAATTGACTTAATGTCAAATTGGAAAGAACCTGGAGCAGCAGAGGTCACCAAAGCTGGAAGTTCTCACATGACACAAAATCTCAATGAACTCTACCAGTCAATCCATCCCAAGGAACAATACCCCAAAAGTACAAGAATACAACCACCCTTCAATCGTGCAGGAGGAAAGGCAACTTACAATCCTGTTGCAACTATGATGGCATCTCATAGCTATCAATAGATGGCAAAATTCTATCTAGAAATCTGTTGAATCGATTTGTGCACAAATAGATCAAGAGTTTCTGCCTGAGAGTTAGTGTGGCTTAAGGTACAGACGAGCATCCACAGACTTGGTGCTTTTGTCGATGATATTCCTCTACCTGACATAAGCATTCGAGGCAGTATTATAAGCTATAGGCGGGATAGGGTGGGTTGGAAGGTCATGACAAAATTTGATTTCTCATGAATAGTCACTTCAATATTCGACTTAACACTCAATCCCAGTTTTCTCGTATTTATCACACTACCAAAAAACAAATACTGGTGGTACTATTTCTGGCACGTTACGACTCTGTGGTCATACACAAAGTCACAGAAAGAAGCACAACCAACAAATTTTGTACATGTTAACAAACAATTGAATTATACTTATTATTACATGAAAATGTAAGAGGAACTTACTGTATTATGAACTGAATTGAAAAGTAAACAGTATTCAAGTCCAAAAGAAACAACTGTTTCACATGTATTTCAGATCCCGAATGTTCTGGTCCGCCAACAATACTGACGTACCAAAACGGAGTTGTTCAGAAATCATCTTCATAATTCAAAATAGTCCTAGAAAAGATGCGTAGTCCGACGCGCACTTTCTATTCCCACTCAATAAAACAAACAAAGTTTTTCCTACCAAAGAAAATCTAAATACAATATAAAACATATATGCAGATCTGATGTTACAACAAGAATACAAGACATAATAATCAGAAAATTGTCCAGCGACAAGTACCTATATACAAGCGTAAAAGGTAATAAACGCACTTCACCCCAAAACTTACGTGGCAACTTGTAAATCTCCAGGATCGTAAAAGAACTTAAATGACCTAACACATTCAATGGGAATTCTTCTAAGAATCCACCTGACCGAATTGTCCAAATTGAAACAGCACCTGACGTGTCAACATATTTACTACTAATAATAGTATTAGTAATTGCAAGCACGTACGTTAACACACACACACACACACACACACACACACATATATATATATATATATATATATATATATATATATATATATATATATATATATATATATATATATATATATATATATATATATATATATATGAAGGCTATATGGTGGCGTAGGTTGCAATTAAATTATACAAATTATTTTCTGAATTAAAGGTACACCTCAGCTCATTTGTTATTCAGTTCATAGGGACCCTACTGAGTTTGAAGTCAAGTGTACGCAGTTAAAAATCCCACAATGATTAGTCAGTGAACCCATGCACTGCTTGTTATAATACAGTAAGTTCCTCTTAACAACTAAACCCGTGTAACTGATCTGAACCTCAGAAAACTGAAGTCAGCTTGGTTTTATGCACGATGGTTATTTCCTATCTGCAGGAATGCATGAAATGGAGGAAGAAGCATTAGCTTAGATGGAGCTATGATGGGAGCTGACATTGTGAATGAAACTCATCAGAACAAGTACAAAAGTTTGTAGAATACAGTTATCAATTCGTAGTCTGGTATCTATGTGCGGAAAATGTTTATCAAGTGTATGCAGGATCTCGTCAATAAGAAGGAATTATTTGGATTATAGATTTTGCTCAGCTTTTGCATGTAACCAAAGGCCGCGACATAGTTAGACGTACGTGTGTGTGTGTGTGTGTGTGTGTGATTTGCAGTTTTAACGTAGCTTTAATTTTTTAGTCATATCGCTGCAATGTATGCAGTGTAGCAGTTTATCCTGATGTCACATTATCCTTACAAAAGGTCGACCAGTCCTAACACTAACTTTTTAATGCTGAGCTCCTACCGAGGCAGCTGTTTATACCATCTTTATAAATCTTTGGAATGACTCGGCTTGGGTTCGAACCCGGAGCTTCCCGATTCGGACACTCTAGCCAGTTGGACACCGGAACGAAAAACAAAAATGTATGTAGTGAAAAGAGCCATATTGGTAGTTGACACTGGAAAAGTGGTGTGGAGCTTTAGAGCAGTTTTTCCAACTGTGCCTGTAAACCGCAATTGAAGAAGGAGACATTGCTCTTTTGACTAGCATGGACACTATTAACCATAGTCTGTTAATGCCCGTAGTTCCGGGATCTGTTCTGGGATTTCTTCTGCTTAAGATACGAGCTGGATAAATCTTTCCACCAGTTGACGAGAAAGAACATCTGATAAATTGTTTTGAAGATGAGGGATGTGACGAGCACGTTACAAAATAGTAATGCGGATGCAGTCAAGGACCATTCGACGAATTTTAAATAAATACATAATGTCAGATTCCCCGCAGGATTGCTTATTGGTGATGTCAACTAAGGTCATAGTATACGTATGGCTGTCATTACAATTGTTGGCAAGCAAAGGTCCCCATATTTGAATAGCAAATGTTTCATATCTTTCCACTCCTCATTGCTAAACCTGTGAACATCTAGAGCTTAAAAGAGCTCCAGAGCGCACAGTACTATCAGCTTCAGTAAAGAGACTCTGTCCGAGTTAACCAGCGGTCCAGTGATAGGAACGTGCGAACATTGAAATGCCGAATAAACTGAATACCCATAACCAAATAAGATCTTACTGATTGAGTATGCCAAACGTGGTGGTGGGAATGTGAGAGTCCAATTGTAAGACTGATGAATCGACGAAGGAATGCTCGTCATGAGAGAACCACGCTACAAGCTAAATTGATTGTACCATTGACGGACTAAAAATTATTATATGTAACCTTTGCTTTATGCAGGTAAATGTATATCAGTTCATTACATGTACCAAGTTTATCTAAAGGAAAACTCACTTTCATTAATTCTGCATAATAACCTAAAAATGTTCCTCACAGGGGCAGATAGAAAGGTTTCTGCATCTGCCATAGGAATGTCAATGTCTTTATAGAGCCTTAAGAAGTCATTCAGTTTCTTCAAGTAGCCATCATTATTATTATCATTATGAGAGAGTCATCTTAGATATGAACTATATTATTCATGGCTAATTTGTTTTTGGATATTTTGGCTATCCAGTGCAATACCAACTGAAAGTTTCAAAAATATTACAGCTTAAAAATGCAGCCCATCAGCAACTATTTTTGCTGCTTTGAAGATGAAGCAAAGGATGTTGGGAAGGTATCACTGATATGATTCGAAAGGCGCCAGCTATATAAGTTTTAGTCATATAACACCCTTTCCCTAGCTGACTAATTGAAGATATAGCATCTTCGACCGAAGCATACTGAATTGACATCTAATCTTTGCTGGAGGAATGTGATCATTGACATAGTGCACAGAGGATGTGTCAAGTGGTAAATGAGACCGAAAGTGCCAGAAGTCGTTTTCTCAATCAAACCTAATGGAGAGATCTGCATTCGTGGAATAGTCAGTAACGATTGGGTCCAGAAAATTTGCCAGGTATCAATTCCTTCTGAATGTTTTCATCTACAACTTCCATTTGTGCCTCTGCCGATGTCAGGATCGTACAAACGGAGGTGCATATAGACTCGTTATAAGCGATGTCAAAGCTAAGCTTAAAGCCGTCCTGATAGAGTGCTGAGGGAGTGTGAAACTTATGTAATCAAATCTGAAGGTTGTGCAGTGCAATTGGCTTAGATTTACTTGAGTTTTCTAGAGGGGCCTGGTAGGGTGCTTCCTAGGCAGTTTTCTGGCCCGGTTGCATATTATTTTGAGATCCCAACGAAAGAAAAAATACTTGCTGAGCTGTTCTAACATAGCGGAGTAACTGGGGATGGTTTCAAAAGGCTGCCTTACTTTCTGGTTGCTTGATACGAAGGAGTGGTTCTCGAGACAATTAAAATGTCGATGTTGGAATGAGCAGGCCAGGCCTACTGTAGAGTTTGTACCTTTTGTACCTTTAATATGCAGAACCCATTTAGTTCACAAAGTCAACGGATCCAAATTCTAATGAATAAATGGTACAGTCAGGTGAAAGGAATCACTTGTTAACTTGTAATAATAACATGCGGAATCGATTTAGCTGATAAACTCGAGAAATGAAACGTCCGGTGATCACGATCAACGTGAGAGCTGTTAAAGTCGAGTAGGAAGACCTGATTGATAATTTGCAATAATTGCATGCAAAGCTGAGTCAGCTGACAAACTCAAGAAATTTAGAATCAAGCTAACCACGGTCAACTTCATAAGGAAGAGTGAAGTGGAAAGACCCACTTGATAACTTGTAATAATACAATGTAGAATGGAGATATTTGACAAACTCAGGAACATGAGAGTCAAGTGGTTTATGATTTACTTGATAACTGATATAACAGATGAGAAGATCCACTTGATAACTAGCAATCATAGCATGAACAGCCAGACCAGTCGGGAAACTTAAGAAATGAAGAGTCAATCAATCAACGAATCATCTTTATACCTGGTACAGTCAAGTGGGAAGACCCTCGTGACAACTAGAAATTCTAGGATGGTGTTATTTGACAAACTCGAGAACTGACGAGTCACGTGATATGCACTTAAACTGAGCACTGGTATAGTCACATAGGAATACCTACTTGAAATATAGGAATTACATATAAAGGGTTAAAATCTCTAGCAACTCTACCGAGGCAAGTGATTAAAGTCACCGGATAAGCGATATTCACTTGTAAGTGCACACAAATTAAATATCAAGTAAAATAAATTTAAGAAATGGAATGAGCATGTGAGAATATGTTGAGCAAAGTATTAAATATGTAATAATACATAGTGCCAGACGCATAATTCAAATTCTGCGACGTTTCCTGCAAGCAGCGATTTGTAGAAATGCCATTTATCTCAGCAATCCCTGCTATCAATTGAGAATGGAAATTTACAGTTATGCTCCCAGAATGTCACGTATGGATATGAGGCGACCTCCGTCGGCAGAACTCAATTCACTAACCGTGCAAGGTCGAGGTAATTACAAGGTAGGAGGGATGAGATAAATTGGTAAAAAGGCGCTTACTCAAGTTGCAAATAATGAAGAGATGTAATGCACATAGGAAACTATTTAGCATAATGTCGCAAAGGTAGAATAATAAAATTATACAAATCATTTTTTTTGGGGGGGGGGGGAATAAAAGTTATGTCTATGCTCCTTTGTGGTTGAGCTGAAATTTATAGTAGCAAGCCCCCACTATAATTAGTGAATGACACCCATGTGACCGCCAAGGTGTAATGTAGTCGGCCTTTTAGGGTTCAGCTCATTTTCAAAATAGAGTAATGTAAAAAGACCGCACCTCATGACTCCACCCATAAATGTACTTATGTTACCTCAATTAATTTTAGTGAGTAATTCTGCGACATTATCTTAGTACGTTGATGTGTGGGTGAATTGGATTTTTAACGTAGGTTTAACAATTTTTCAGTCATATCGCTACGATGTCTGCAGTGTGATGGTTTATAGTGATGTCTAGCACTGGGGCATCATGACGCAGACATATAGCATGATGTCCCACCTTGTCACATTATCCTGATACCAGGCCGACCAGTCCTAACACTAACCTCTTAATGCTGAGCGCCAAGCGAGGCAGCTGTTAGTACCCTTTTTATAAGTCTGGTATGACCCGGCCGGGGATCGAACCCACGACCTCCCGCATCCGAGGCGGACGCTCTAACCAGTAGGCCACAGGAGAGGTTTAGTATGTTGATATATCTAAAGGTAGGCATATAAGTGAAATGCTCTGACAATGTTTTGCTTAATTAAAGTCTCGAGGCAAGCTAGCAATTCTTTGATTGTTCCATGTGAAACAACTAGCAATTTTCTCCAAATGATGGCTCTTTACGGGATGTTTTAATTTAAATGATTAAATCTGACCAGTAAGGATTATGTAAGCTGAGCAGTTGCATATAGGTAGAAACTCGAATGACTGCTGGAGCTTTTTTTGTGGTACGGTGAGATTGGACTGTGTTAAATGCACAGTGTCCGGCAATGACGATTATGTAGTTGCCTGAGGTCTTCACATATTTACTCTCTCACTTATATTCCCACAATCCCCATGTACAGCTTTATTTAAGTAGTTTGCTACAATCATGATGTAAATGTTCTTGAACATATGTATAACTGAGGAATTTACAGTTATTTCACACTTTCCACCGCGAATCGCGAGAATCCACTGCGTCAGACTGTTCAGTATTGGTCCATGCATTTTCCCAACAACTTTGTGGAAATAATACGTTTTTCGTGTAACATGATATTTCCATTATATGAGATTGTATATATAACATATATCTCTTTATGCTTTCGGGTATGATTTACCCAATGTACCCTAATTTTAACCCAATTGTTCAGTGGGAATATAATGAATATTGTCAGACTTTAAAGACTTGTGTAATTGTTTATCTTTTCCTTATCTTTGTCAGATGCATTTTCATATTAGTGTTGTCCTATTATTCATTTGTAATTTCATTTAGCTTAACGGTATTTTTTTCAATAAATGACATCAAATCACAATGCTTTTTCTGGTATTCATCGTATCACTTTAACGCAAGGCTGACTGATGGAATTATTTGTAGCACTTTAAATTCAATTTATTTCTCCATTTCTTTGCATGATCAATGATTATCCAGGGTACAAATCTGACATTTACGAAGTTAGTCTCGTATTTGGTTACTGCTAAGGCATTAAGATAATCCAAAATAGAGCTTATATGCAGTGCTATTTTCTTCTGTTTTTATATAAACATGTTTCACAGATATTCGTATTTATAAACCGTCATTGGTGGAATAAAATAATTTCAGAAAGTATATGTTCATTAAATGGCAAATTACGTGGCTAGCAATATGGTCACTATCGCCTCTTTTGACAAATTGTACTATACTGCATGCATTTGGCACATTCGATATATTTTGATAAAATCTAGTACATGATATACAGTGTTTACGATCCAACTAATTTGATAAGATCCATTTAGAGTTTGGCCAACGTTGTGACAATATGTGGCGGAAAAGAAGGTATAAGCTATTTCAATCGCTTGCCGTGAACTGTGCATTCTTTTGGTGATGTTTGTTTGATATTCATATACCATGGTTTATTAAGCATGATGGTAAAGTTCCATACATAGCATGGTTTTATGGATTGCGGGTTTTAAAATCCCATTATGATCCATATAGTATGTGATCTGCTCTAGAAAGAAATAAGTCTTGTACAATATAAGATTTTATCACAAAACAGATTTAATTGCGATTGGTTGCTCTTTACATTATAGCCTGCTGGCCAGTTTATACATAAATCCTATACATTATATGACAGATATATTTTAAAATATAAGCGTTCTTTTCTGAAAATACAAATACACAAGGAATCTTACAGCTGAAATACCACTAATCGTTTTATATAATAAAATTAACAAATTATGTTTCTTGCCATTGTTTAGAAAAGAGAGGAAGGTAAAGACCCATGAAAAGAAATTGACAAGGACGATTAAGGACTTGGAGAAAACAGTTGAAAGTTTGAAAAGGTAAAACCAGTGGCTTTAGCAATTAAGTACGGCTCTTGTAACAAGATGTTTATCGCAGTAACAGTTGTCAGAGGTAATTGTGACTGGTGTCAATCAATCACTGTTATAATGTTGTACTATAAACATGTATGAATTAGCATGCATAACCCGCTTTTGCCTTCTCCGGAGCATACTTACGATATGAATACCTTATGATATAAACACTATATAATCAGAAATTGAGAAATAAGACTTTTTGTACTTTTGGATTTAAACTGTAAATTCAAAGAGATACATTTTCATGGCTTACATAGTTGACATTTACACACATTACAGTTATAATCTTTTCTAGATGGAATTAATTTCGTAGATATTCTTTACAAGCGAATAGGTATATATAATTATAGAGAATTGTTTCACGTTTTCATGTTGTGTAATATATATTTTTATCAAATAGGTCATAAGAAGCAACTGGTCAAATACGACATATATGTCACCTGCCAAAATTAACATTTACATCTCCGTTTTTCATTTGTAGTTTGCTGGTAGAGAAAGATGAAGTAATCAGAAGGTATGACGAAACGGTGATGCATTCGCAGATGAAATACTAAAGCTAAGAATGTTGTTATTTGCTAATACAGTAATATTAGAGTCGGTGATTTGCCTAACTGGCCCTCTTTGTGAACTTTCCACCCTTCCTTGTCTCTAACCCCATGACAATTTAGCCCATAACTGACCGTTGCCCTATGATCACTTTTAATTTTGTCCGCATACGTCACATGATCCAGTCATGGGGGTAGAGTCCCGTACCGATGGAAGTGCCCCAGGAGCTCAAGCGTGGTGTTGGGCTAAAACCCCAGTCTGTAAACTATCCCTGTGATTGTAGAAACAAATCCCACAGAATGTACTTTTTTAGGCAAGAATATGGTAGCGGTCAATACACACACATTATGTGTCCATTGCAATGAATGAATGTATTGTATTTTCTGTATACAGACAGACTTGTATTACTGATTGTAACTGTACTGTATAAACAAAACGTTCTGTATTGATTGTTCTCCACAGCAATGTTTGCACTGTCTCTATAGCAAGATTTTTGTATTGACAAAAGAGGAAATATAGTCGATTTGTGAATATTTTCATATGGAAGAAATGCTTGTGGTGGTCTGTATATAAATATCAAGCATCAATAACCAGTCAATAGACTCCCAAGATATACTTAAAGAAATTTTGGAAGTCTCAAACAGTGGCATCACCCTGAAAAATAATTAGAATATCAAAAATGTTACGGATAAACTAATATCGATGTATCTTTTCAATGTATTAGCCAGGTTTGTTAAGGAAGCGCGGATGCTGTATACATTCTATGAAACAAATCCTGAATACACTGGTAAGTGGTTAACCAGGCAGAGACCTTAGACGTAGAACGATAAAAGCTTGTGCAGGTTTGTGAATCAAATAAAACTAAAAAGAATCGGCGAAATATTGTACATGTAAGCATGCACTCGTTAAAGAAAACATACTAGTCCATTGCGTCTGAAGCGAGTGACGTTTTGCATTAGGTCAGTGATGAGGATATTTAAGAGCAAGCTAGTTAAACAAACGATTTTGGACAATAAATATAAGAATGGCATCCCAACTAATTACTCTTCAGGAGATATACGAAAGGTATTATGAGAAAATAAAAGACGCAAGCACCTGAAACAATTTTATGAAGCTATCGCTAAAAGCAACGAAGGAAAAATGATTAAGGAAGTGTACCAGGACACCAGGATATTTGATATTATTGCATACTAACTCTCGACCTCTGGTCGTGTTCGAGTTAGTGCAGTGCTCAGTGACCGGTTATTTGAGCTCGTTTGGGCTGATGTTAAGTTGAAATTCATCTTATGCCACTTTGCATAGCAATGTGTACTACACATTAAACGTTTTATGTTGAGATCATTATTTCTGATAGAGCCTGATTTAAAATTTCGAGCTACCATAAAGTTTAGTAAAAGAGTCCATAAAGTTGTTCATCCGCCTAGTCTTGAAATCAGTGTACCACCTGATGCCGAAAACGATATAAGAGATCAGCGAGCGACATCTGTACTCAAGCTGGTTGAAAATAGGGAGAATGAGTTCCCACCTTTACCCATCGAAGATTTAGATACTATTTTCACTTAAAATAAACCGAAACCACAGACATCAGTGTCCGCACAAGCACTAACAGATTGAAGCGAATGTGGTTTCTGATATTGAAAAATTAAACAAACAATAAATAAAACGGGCTATTAACATAATTTCCACAATTATAAAGACGCATCACCCTCCCCTTAGTATAAACATGCCTACTGTGTCACTGGTAAAACAGATCACACAGCAGCGTAGAATATACATACCAAGCCGATTGCGAAAAGGCAGACATACTTGAAATATTGAGAGGGATATTTGTACCAACAGTTGCCACTGCAGCAGCAGCAACAGCAACAACAACAATTGCAAATTAAACAATGGTACGGCAACTATGAAAATTAGCACATGAACATAATATCCGAATATCTAGATGTGCAAAAAACTCGAGATCCATGCAGCATTATACCAGTATGAACAAAATCGTAGTCGTCGTTTCGCATCTGCTATCGCGGCAGAGTCTGTTCGTGTAAAACAAATCAGGACTCAGAAGTACCAAAATTCAAATTTCAAAATGTAGTGGTGAAACGTGGCAATTATTCCATCCACATACACGCCAGGCAAAGACGATCGACGCCTATTAACATATATAATTTCTGGAATCGTCTCGGAGTTACAAAACATCGGTCCTGCTGGTGTTAAAGGAAACATTGCTCTTAGCGCTCATCTGGTTATGCCACATGCTAGTGATAAACAGGCATTTAAAACCACTACTCAGTGAATTCATATAGGTGCCCACGTAATCCTAAACCGCAAATACAGCAGCGCCATCAAGAATGAAATTAGGAGAGGCATTGGAAAGGTTCTCAAGTATAGTATGGACTCTTCAGCGATGTGCAAATGTCGAGGTATATCTCTCACCGTTCCAGCCGTTTTGTGGATCCAGTTATATATACCAACACCAAACTGGGTCCCACCGAGATCAGTTATAACGCTAAAAAGTTTTGACAACAGATGGTTTGTATGAGCAACTTTGTTGGCGATATATCCTGTTAGTGGTCACCACGACATGATTAATTAATTATATTTGTTAATGCAGCCGCGATATCACCGCCGCCAACTTTAAAACTTTTTCTTTACAATCTTTGAAGCTTTTCTGATAAACGTTAACTTCTTCGCTCCATACTACGCACAAGTTTCTGTAATCTCTGCTCTTCCATTACGTGTATCATCTCGAGTTGGATTTTGCGGTGCTTGGTTTTGCTCGACATCACATACAGTATGAAGGATTGCTCATATTAATGTAAATGCTGTATTATTGTTCAATAGCATTACGCTAAAGGAAATTGCAGATTTTTTTGGAAAAGTAAAAGTTTTGAGATAAATCGACGATTCTTCGGGCATTGATTTCTATGCACAAGCAACACCTAAACCGTCCAAGCATGGTGACGGAACGATGTTTTCAAACTTAGTTCGTGCGCTAATCATTGGCATTGCTGGATCAGGAAAAACTCAACTGTTGTTGAATATGGTTGTGCAATAGTTAACCAGGGATTGTACCGTCGGCTGATGATCACCCATTATATTATGTTTAAAAGCTATTCAAGAAGAGTTGAGTAAGAAACTATCTTTGAGAAGTGGTAACAACGCTTCCATCACTTTTGTTTTTCACCATTGACGACGCACCTACCCTTAACGATTTTGATGGAGGCAAAATAATCTTGTCGTGTAAGGCGATATGATGCTTGAAAATCAAGTCAGCATTTTCACGAAGCAGGCACAAAACCACTGACGTGATTTATTTGACTCAACGATACGCATTTGTGCCTAAAGTGATCCGTGACAACTGTAACATGCTGATATTTCGAGGCATTGACGCACATGGTCTTGCAAATATTCAATAGACTTGGCTTGCCGCTGACCACACGTGAGCTGAATTTCATGACATGTTTGCGCGATTCACAAAGGTCCAGTACAGTTTTCTGACCATTGATTTGACCGGAACTTGCAGTCACGGTGGTACATATCGTGCTTTTCAAGACACGAATATGTCTCAAGCGTGAATTGAACAATGAAAAGAACACAAAAATCAATAATATAAAAATGTTTGGCAGCGATGTCATAGAAGAAGATGAGAAGCGACGACGTAAAGCTGCTCAAGAACAGCAAGAATTCAAAATCTGATAGAAGGCCGTAAAAAATTCTAAGGATATGTATCATTCGGGCAGACTGCACGAGAAGATCTCAAGGCGAGGTTTAAACAAACATTTGCGTCACTGATTTAACCCACAAGGGAATTAGCCAAATGTGCCTAATATGTTAAAAAGGCTGCTAGAGCAACTGACAGCTCTTACGGAAACAGAAAAAAGCCCTAATCCAGGTCGTAACACAGCCAAAAGCACCAATGAAATACAAATTCCATAAAAGCAACTGCAGAAACTATCGCGCGTTTGCCAGGATCATTTGAGGAATTCCACAAAGATGTTGAAACGAGACAATCGATTAGGTAAGTTGATAAACGTGCCCATGAACTTAATGAAGATGTTGTAGAGTCACTTGCCAGGATACCAAATAATCCACCCGAATACAGGTTTCATATACAAACACATATAATCGATCTATGAAGAAATTCGAGGAAGCCCAAACTCAGTTCTGCTATTGCCATTGAATCTCAAACGTATGCGCTTGATTTGATATTCCACAGTCGTCCATAAAATCAGTTTTAGGTTAGCCTGGCCACATTAAAGACCATAACTGCATCAGGAACGGCATTGAAAATGGCGGTTAGAGGACGTATAAAAATGAAGAGACCTTCGATTGCGAGGCAGGAGTCGTCGAATACCCTCAAGCAGAGGTCCTTGATTACCAGGTTGCAGAACATCGCGCCGTTGACCGGTCCACTGACCAATCTTGATTTACTCGTGATGGCAACATGAATCAAATATTTTTTTGGTGTTTAGATGGTGCCAAGCACACGTAAAACTGGCATCGTCAACCTATATTAATCAACAGAACCTGGCAGTTGCTGGACTGCATAGGTAATAACATCTCAGCATAGTTTGTATTTTAACTCGTATGAACTTGCAATGCCAGTTAGCGACCTACATGGTCGACGAAAACCATTTTATTCAAATTTACCAATATACACTCAGTTGGATGGTCCCATATGCAGTCAGTTTGCAAATTAAAGCGATGTTTGCACTGGAACGTTCACTAACACCTTACACACTAACTGATTTCACATTAAAGTACGTTTAATATTATACAAAATGTTTATTAATATTTACAGATGTTTTTCTGCTCTACGACACGGTGCTGATGTAGATCTGCCACCAAAGCGGATTGTAGCTGTTGGCGTCAATTCAGGTGAGCTTGCGATTTATGAAGATGAACCTAGTAAACTGAAAAAGTCAAACACAGACATTCAATATATTATTCTCAAGATGAAAGGCGTTGTCGCAGAAACTTAGCTGAGGTCACTGATAGTTGTGAAATCAGAGACAGTGGCGTGTCGGTTGCGTTTATCAAAGACTATGTGGATTCTGGCAATATTGCAACAAGACAATAAATAATTAATCAAATCGCTAGCGTGCCCCACCACGAGTAATGACTTCATATGGCACAATTAGGAGAACATTTGTCAAATAAGGTGAACATCCAATTAGAGAGGCAATCAAAACACATGGCCGACTTATTTTCCGTTCCAGCTTAAACAGTTTTGATACACCTAAACCTCACATTGTAAAGGTGCGCGATTTAAGATCATACTTGCTTATTATAACTGGAAATTTTGGTAATTGAAGTCAAATGAAAATACTGATAAATAATAAACAGACTTTCGGTTCTGCATAACTGCCATATACTAGCCCATCTAAATTTTACACAGTTGCATTATCAATATCATTAGTCACTGGAGATGATATTAATTTTAAAGTACTCATTAGTTTTCTTCAAGGGTACTGAACCGGTTTTTGGTTCTTTGTGTTTAAGATTAGATTTTACCATTGTTTATACGTAATAGAATCTGACAACGGTGTTGTGGTTGCAGAGTTACAGACGGGATGTTGGACCAGCTGGCAGCTGATGTTAACAACGATAATAATTCGTTCCATATGTCATTGTATATCTGTTTTCAATATGTCTTTACCAAACGCTCGTATAAACTGGCATATAATTTTGTTAAGAGTCAAGTGGACATTACCATTTAGAATCACTCTCATGTATCACAAGCAACTCGAGGCCAGCTTATAATCATCACACTTGCACGTGAGAACGACCATGCGCTAACTGAACTACCAAAAACACTCCGGGATTGTTTCTGCAATGACGAATTAGCATTCCCCGATGTATCCTCCCCAGTTACGTTTACCACCGAACATTTTAATCCAACATTGACTCAGCTGAGACATAAACGATCTCAAATGTTACTCATCTAGAACACATTTGTACGGGTGACAGTTATTGGGCAAAGACAATCTTTAACTGTAAATGTGTCCTCGTAATCCACGTGTTTTTGAATGAAAGGATTGCAAAAACCACTAGAACGCACACTCGTCAGAGATTTAAGTATTCCCGAGGCATTGTAGGCACACCAATATTATTTTCGGAGTTACATCGATAGTAACTAGTGTCTAAGGTGGTGCGAGCAAAGTAATTCCGATGCTGCTACATTCGCGAATACGCGTCTATTCCGAAGTTCTTGCGGCCACACCAAGAAGTCTCAATACATTCAGTAAACTGTATTCAGTTGCAGTTTAAGATAAAATAATCAGTGCGGCTTCGCTTGAGATTGTGCTGGCAGAGATGGAAAATCACAGACAGTGTATGTATTGATCAGTACCATATGCTTGCCTTAATAAGAACACTCCGCGGAATTTGTTTCTACAATCATAGAAGTAGTAGAATAGGCTGATGCTCTGCCCCATTGGAGCTCTTGGGGAACTTCCATCCGTACGGGACTCGGACCGCCATGACTGGATCACGTGAAGGACAAAATTAAAAGTGATCAACAGGCAACGGTCAGTTAAGTGTCAAACTGTCATGGTAGTGGAGTAGAGGACGGATGGAAGAGCCTAAAACAGGGTCAGTGGGAAAAAACGCCCACTCCCATGCTGCAAATATTGATTTCTTGTTAATTGAAAGCGGGATGCTCATGCACTGTTAAGGTCTGGAATCCATACATATTAGAAGAAAAGGAGGAAATGAATAACTCATGACACTCAATGATTCTAAAATTGGCTTCTAGTTTCTCTCCAGTTGGACGTTTACATCGCATTTGACAGGTGATACTGGACCTAGAATGTGTTGTTAATATTACAACTCGTGAACCCAGATATATTTAATGTTGCATACTTGAAATAACAAGTAATTATTTAACAAAAAAAGCACATCGTCTTTTATGACATCGTTATATGTTAGTTCTTAATATACAATGAAACTTTCTCAGTATGTATTGCACAGACTTTCTTCGAAAATATCAGGTGAAAACCTACACGAAAGATGGCAAGGGCATGATGTGCATGAAGGTTTATTAAAATGTATGCGAAAGTACGTTATCAAAGTGCTGTCCATTGTACAAGTGTAGCGGAATTGCTTATCAGCTGAAAACGTCAGCAACACCTCGAAAGTTCGACAAAAAATTTATAAGCTATAGATCTACAATCACGGAACCCATATGCATTTCGTATCATCTGGTATCATATTTAAGGAAAGGCTCAATAATTCATATCATTTGGGCTACCTTAAGACTCGAGTACATTACAATGTTACCAGAGAACACGAGTTCTGTACATTTTGTTCAAATTCGCACCACCATATGTTCATCAAAACTACATAACATTAGCCAAACATTCACCGTTACTTAGATGTCACACATTTTCCTCGACGTATCGATGTACTGTTTTGATTAATATGGACACAATTTCTGAAATGGTCATAATTTCTCAAATGTTCGCATAATGACGCATCATTACGCTGTCGGACCAGATATTCTATATCTTTCTTTAAATATTTCGATATTTTGATAGATCTGAGCTGTGTATGCAAATATCTTTACCAAGTACATGTAGAAGAAACTGACAACGAGACATTATAATATTAAACCGAGTCAATAGATTCTACTGCCAATTCAATCACAGTGAATTACAACTAGCACCATTCTCAAACGACGCTTATTATATCAATACAGATTTGAGATACATGTTGCCAATGATCTCGGCACACAGTGCTTCATCTGTAGCTAACATCTATAAGTATAGGTCACGGAATGTGCAGCGTTGCTAAAGTTAATGGTTAGGAAACGAAATCTGTCCACTGGTTTATTCTGTGAGTTGTATAGATTTGCTAAATATTTCCCATCAGTTATCACATGAAAAGCCTACTCCTTAGTCTGTACGTTTTCCGATGTTATGGAGTGTTGTGTGATTTAGTTTTTTGACGTAGCTTTAGCAATTTTAGTCATATCGCTACGATATCCACAGTGCGGAAGTTTATAATGATGTCTACCACTAACGCAACCTGCCACAGACATGTGGTATCATATCCCACCCACTCACATTATCTTGACACCATGCTGAGCAGTCGAACACTTACCTCTTAATGATGAGCACCAAGCAAGACAGCGGCAAGTACCATTTTTATAAATCTTTGGTAAGGCTCGGACCGGGTTCAAACCCACGACCACCCGCATTCTAGGCGTACTGAGAATATATATAGTTAGATATTGATGTTCTATTTTATCATATAAGACAAAAAAATTACACTTGTAACTGAATTGTGTACGATTTGAAGGTACATATACTGAAATACGGTTTAAATATTTACTTATCAGCTGGACACGATATTTCATGATCTGATATTTGATTCGCTTAGCATGAATTTTCGTGACCTCGCACCAAGAGGGTTAATGTACGAGTTGACCTTCTTTTACACAATGTGCTTATACTATAATTAGAAGAGTATTGATTGTACTAAATATATATGTTATCGTGACAGAACCGCTTAATTAAGAATATTTCAAATAAATTGAGATCTGCATTTTTCTTAAATGTCTGACTGAACAAATTTGCTTTTAGCATCTCACGTGCAAGTTCGTCATCTTATGAATCTGTCCATGGAGTTGGAAGCGCATCTACCTTAAGAAGGTAAAGGACAACAGCTTCTATAGTTTATAGTATCATTCAACAATTTGAGTGTATGTGTACTTGTTGTTTATTTAAGTGTATAGAGAGATAGTAATTAGTGCGTGAATATGTGACGTGATAAAGAATTGTACTATCGATATCTAATATATGACCTCTTCTATACATAAATCACATGTACAAATAACCAGAACTGACACAGGACATTTTTGGCAATCATTTCCAAATCTTTAATTATCGATTGGCAGCAAATATATACTCATTTCGGTAAGCAAATAAATAACCACCATAGAAACGAGAAAAAACTCGAAAGATAGACGTATGCTTGTCAATGTTAATTATATCTTCAGTCACATGTAGTAGTCGTACATACACTATAATGTAATACATATCCCTTTCTAGTGCTGAACTATTTGAGACTGGTTTCAAACTGAGCACTACTACTACAACTGATTTCTATGCTCCCAATACATGTCTTTGCCATTTTCAGAAAATAGTCAGGGTTAAATTGAAACAAACGTGTTCAGTATCGATTTATGAAGCGAGATAATATATAAAAATAAATACATGATCAACTGTTTAATAGTTTCATCTGATAAAAATGATAACCAGCGACTAATGCACGTAGATGAAACAGAATTATTAACTTAAGTGCATGGAATTCAGACATACTTTTAATAGAAAGCAACCAAGGAAGACATAGAGTTAACAATACATTCATTCAATATTACACATTAGATTGTATACTTTCGATGTAGATGACTTTACTTCTATTTTAAATATTTTCGATGTAGATGACTTTACTTCTATTTTATATATTTTGGCAGCTAATGAGTGTTAGTTTAACAATGTTAGTAATACTCAGCATGTTTACAAATTGTTTAAAATTGGACTAAAGTCAGTTTTCTTGTGTACGGCAGATGGTTCATCTAATTTATACATCGACTAAAATATACTTTATTATAAGTGACACAATAAAATCAATTTCCTTTCGCCGAACACATACCTACATACCTACTATATACTGAAGCTTCTAGACGATTTGTTGCCCTAGTCATAAAATCGAATTTAAGAAAGACATTTCTAAATTGGAAGAAAATCACCTCTGAACACTCTGAACACTTAGCATCATATGAATACAAATGTTTTCTTCAGGTTTTAAATTGTAAGATTCAAGTATCGAAATCCTACATGAGATGATTACAATATAATATGCATATTCCATATGCACACGACATTTTCATGCTATAGAGTGTTCAAGTATCAATGAAACACCGCATACACCACCACGCTGGTGCAGATATTTTAATGTCGTGGAGGACAGGAGTTAACCCAGAAAATGATATGGGCTTCTATTAGCGTTGTGTTTTCGCATGCCGCACAAGGAGACTCTCAACAAAAAACCTTGAGAACCTAAACACGAGTAATAAGTAGATACCATAACACAATTATGTACGTGGCTATAGAAAGCGCTGAAGTATTTCACCACACGAACCTCCCCAGATACAGAGTCAAGATCGCCCAAAACATTTTCCCTTTCAATCAAGATTCCACACAGATGCTTTTTCGTTTTATTGGTATATTTGCGAGTCTAGAGAGGTCTTCAGAAAAGCATATATAGAAGATTAACCGAGACTAAAAGTCTAAAAAGACCACTTTGTCCGTACCGAACTAAAGTCAAACCTTCTCAGGAACATGCAGATGTAAAAATATAATCGAGATTAATACTCTGAAGTGCTCATAAGAAAAAAGATTAAAAGCAACTTTGCCAAACATAACAGCTTTGTCAGGCACAATATCCAGTCCATCCAAATGGCTTATAATGAGGTAAATCAGAGACGAAATTGTAACGAAAGTGGTCTAAGAGAGAATGATGTAACACTGCAGCTGTGGCAAACATGGAAACTATTGTATAAAAGATAAACATTAGTCTGTTAGTATTCAGGTTAACAATACTCAGTTTCTGTTGTCAATGTAAGTTTTTTCCTGCAAACTTCTTCATACGAATTGTTATCTAGTGACACCATGATATTATTATTACGTATTATTATTATTATTATTATTATTATTAGTAGTAGTAGTAGTAGTAGTAGTAGTAGTAGTAGTGGTAGTAGCATTATTAGTAGTAGTAGTATTTGTTACTAACCACCTTGTCTTCTAATATTGATGCCTTATACATTTTTGTTTCGGAAGTTGTGTTTCGCACGTAAGTACCAGAATATAATGTTACGATTATAGGGTCATAAACTGAGTAAAAGAACAAAGCAAAACCATCCACATTTATAAAATGTTGTTGTTGTTGTTGTTGTTGGGTTTAACGCCATTTTTCAGCACAAGATAGGCTATGCATGGCGGTCAGTACAACTGGTGGAGGAAGAACCCTGGAAAACCCCGGTAAGAACCACCGACCCACGAGAAGCTACTGACAGGCTTTCTCACGTACCCACGTTAGCCGAGCCTGAGACTCGAACTCACGCAGACAGAGGTGAGATGGCAGTGATCCGTAACGGTGAGCGCATTAGACCACTAGGCCACTCGGGGCCCCTTTATAAAATGTAACAAATAATTTACTTATCAAAGATATAAAATAACAATGGAAGAAGAACATACAGTATTATGAATTGAATCGAAAATAATCCTAAAAAGGATCTATTAAAGTCTAAAGGAATCCAATGTTCATTATAAATTTCAGATCATCGAATGTACTGGTCTGCCAACAGTCCTGATGTGTCAAAAAAGCGTTGTCCATAATAATATTGTAGTTGTAATTCCAATGAATAATCAAAAAGTGTTTCCTCCCAATAATATCTAAATACAACATAAAATACGTATGCAGATTGATTCTACAGTCATAACACAAGAAACAGGAATGTAAAGAGTTTCGAGCCCTAGCTACTTAGGAGAAACAGGTAAAAACGCATTTTGCTACTTCTGCTATATGACATATTGCAAATCTCCAACATCGTAAAAAAACCTACTTGACCTAACCCATCCAACGTAAAATAACTAAATTCTTCTAAAAACTCACCTAACCGACCTGTCCAATGGATTCAACGCCAAGTCTGTCGATAAGTTTTATTATTAATAGTACCATTGATAATTTAAACACCTACGCATGCATCTATTTATAGATCCTACGCAATCTCACATTCTGAATATCTTAAAATCGAACCTATATATCAATACAAAATTTTGGCTATAGATATTTACTACTGTTACGTGTCTAGGCTCTTACAAAAGCAACAAGAAAAGAGTGAAGACAACAAGCTTTTTTAAAATTTAACAAATAATTTATTTCCATAGAAAACCAAGGTAAAAATGAGAACAAGAACTTACGGTTTTACGAATCAAATCCAAAATTAATCCAAGAATTAAAAAATAGAAGTCCTTTTATTAAAAAAATTCTGCATGAATCTGAGTTCGAGTCCCGATGACATTCAAAATGGAGGACGATGACGTCTGTCGTAACCTTCAAAGTATAGATGTGTCAACAGTTCCTTGTTGAATCACAGAAAATAATATTTCAATTTTGAATTCCGAATAAATTTCAATAAATGTCTTTATCCAAGAATTTCGTAGGAACACATATATTTCCAAGGAAAACAATTACTAATTCCATAAAATAAAATTCCAGCTGAAACTGGTCACAGCAAAACACCGTTAAGTGTCAATGGTTTAGAGCCCGAATGCCCAAATTCTATCCAGAAAACAGTTTTACACTAATTTAAGACGCAAAACAGATTCCCGTATGATGGTCACATGGTCACCCTTTCAGAACAAAATAAATCTTTTTACATGCCTAACATCACGTACTCTCAGTATGGCCTTAACTGAAATCAATGGTTCTTACTCTGGGAAACAATAATACATTTTTTTTTTAAAGTTGTTTGCTAGAACTCTTACTGTTTCTGAATCAAGGTCAGCAAATGAATACAATGCTTCTATTATCAGGTTAAACAGAACTGAACTAAATTTCTGAACAAATGTCAAATCCAGTAAACAAAGTTACCTTATAATAGCATGTAATGGAATGAAACAATTTAAAACTAACAAAGAAATAATTAAATTAATATACATAACACTACCATTTATAGTCATGAATATTTGTTACAAAAATTATAGTTATAGATAACACTAAAACCAATTCTCCACTACAGACAACGCCCTAAGTAAACAGAAATAATATTTTGTGATGCAGATAATTAGGTCTGACTAATATGTTGAGCATTAGTTTGCAACCGATCTACTTGTTTTCATGTTAGGAAGTGATTCTGTCCTTATTAGTGTTATCCAGACATGCATTTCAACATTGATGCCTATATAATTTCTTCGTTTTCGTCTCTCTGTCTTACCCTTTCACTATCTCTCTTTCTCTCTCAGCCCATCAGGATGGCGAGATCCAAAAATGTATCAATACTGTTAACTTTCCAGCTTACATTTTTGTGATAAATGAGAACGCGTCATCAGTATTGCCGATTAATGAACCTCTTGACTACACAACTGAGACTTAAAGTCAGAACATTTCTATAATTAGCTTTCTATATGAATTCTGCAAACATTTAGTGACTGAATTTGCATGACATGTTCCTGTTCGATATTCTATTTCAAGCGCACTGAATTGTATACATTATATCCTAAACGACAAAAGGTACACAAATTTTAAGAACATAATATTGATTAAGTATAATAATACAATTGTTTACGCAGCAATTGTAACTGCCATGACGTGCTAATCATGCATGACAACGATGAGAAAATTAGCATTGAAAACTGAAAGTAAGTGCCAATCGAAATTTGGGTGCAGTAAAATGTATTGGTGAAGTAAACAATACTAAAGTCCTTTGAAATATTAACTTTACCTAAGTTATTTATTCTGCACTTAGGTGCACGCCTAACTTTGAGATATTATTGTTACATCAACCGTAAGTCCGTGTATTTCAAGGTACATATCTTATAAATATAGTAATAATATCTCCAGTTCTCTGTTAATTGATGTAGAAGACATGTAAATCTTGAAAATCTCTAACACAGGACCTTAACAAAATTCTCAATACTGACGATACTACTAACGACATCATCGCCGTCTGAAAAGTGATTCGCATATATTTCCATGCCGTGGCGAGAGAGAAAATATTCTATTATTACTGTGATGCCCTTTGTCTAATTGCATGCTATAATTTGATTTAGTCTGATAAAGATATTAAGAGATTAATTTACTTTACCGCCCATGACAACATTGCACCTTATAGCTTTAGGCCTTACACCCGATTTCTGTTTGGTTTGAAAACAACAAACACACGTATCTATGAGGGAAATGACATCTACAACATTAATGTGCAACGGCAGCATTGATCCACCTATTATACCAAACCATTTTCAATTTGATATACGCTATATAGAGATATCTCCATAATCAGAGCCACGTTTGCACTTAGACCGTTATTCTAATCTGCCCCCATATATACCCGCATAAAGGATCGTCATGCTTGCATGTGACACACACACACACTTACACACACACTTGCACACACATACACACACTCACACACGCACGCACGCACACACACACATACACGCACACACACACACACACATATATATATGTATGTATATATATATATATATATATATATATATATATATATATATATATATATATATATATACACACACACACACACACACACACACACACACACACACACACATCTTGAATCTGTGGCCAATGATTTTTCTACAAGAAATGATCAATTTCAGTTGCAAATGTATGGTTAGATTACCTTTTCTAAAAGGGTTAGAAGCTTGTGTTCAGTTTCTAGAGAGAGAAACTGCTTGACTGGTCACAATATTTTAACAAGACTTAGAGGCTTATTCTTTCTTAAATTTCTAATTGAACAAATTATTTATTTTAGCATGTCACGTGCAAGTTCAACATCTTATGAATCTGTCCATGGAATTGGAAGCACATCTACCTTAAGAAGGTAAAGCACA
Source organism: Megalonaias nervosa (assembly GCA_016617855.1). Lineage (NCBI taxonomy): Eukaryota > Metazoa > Mollusca > Bivalvia > Unionida > Unionidae > Megalonaias > Megalonaias nervosa. Next base: position 11,477 of record JAECUM010030781.1, on the reverse strand, counting down.
ACAAATACCATTTTAGGAATCAGAGAAGCTACCTTGTAGTTTCTTTTAACAATTTGAAGTCTTCGTTTGCGTGCATTTAAGTTGGGTGCAAAATTGAGCAGATGACATATAGTGGGCCTGAAAATTATTGGTCGGTAACTATTTAGCCAGGCTTTTTTCTTTATTAGATCATTAGTGTTCTTCCTACCTGTATTTACACATTGATGTCTATTTTATTGTTAACTCTTCCCTTGTTTACACCCTATCTCTCTCACACACTCTTTCTCCCAACTAAGATCAATAGATCTTAAAATGTACTTTCACTGCTGACCCTACAGTTTAAATTTATGTTATTAATACCAAATTGCCATCAAGAATGCATGCAAATGAACACCATAACAAAACAATTTAAGCCTATAGTAAGGGCTTTTTATAATTTGATTTCCACATGAATCATGCAAACTTTCAGGTGGTCTTGACTGGCCGAGTGGTCTAAAGCGGGTACGTGAGAAAGCTTGCCAGTAGCTTCTCGTAGGTCGGCGGTTCTTCCCGGGGTTTTCCCGGGTTCTTCCTCCATCTTTTATACTGGCCACCATGTATAGCCTATCTTGTGCTTAACAATGGTGTTAAACCCTATAACAGCAACAGCAACACCAACAGCAATCTTTCAGTGACTGAACCTATATGACCTGTTTATATTCGATATTCTGCGTCACCCATACAGTGTCGCATACATGTTACCCTCAACGACACACGGTGCACATTGATGATTACTTATGAGAAACACGACTGTTTAAGTAACAATTGTAACTGTCGTCACAGTCTTAATTTATGAAAACAGTTCACAAATCAGGCATGTTTCTGTAGTTCTCCTTCCAAGCAAATTTTGTCGTATCAATCCGCGGAGAAAATGTGTTAATGAAAATAAACATCTCTTTATGTTCGCATGAAACACATTCAATAATTTGATAGAATACACAAATTGATTCATCATATGAACAATTTAAGTTTTAGTACGTAGCGATTGTAATTGTTTCTGTAAAATTCTGGAACTGTTTTTCATTGATTTAGCAAAGACGCCGTTAATCGTATTGACACAAAATGGAGAAACAGTCATTGAAACCGAAGGCTGCATCGTAGAATGAAAACCTAAGGACCTTTTGAGCTTTTATTATGAGATATTTCAATATTTCAATGAGATATTTCAAGAGTGAAAATGAAACATTTTGTACTGCCACTATGTTCACACGTCAGCCGTGAAATATTTCCTCATATCTACATAAGACTGTATTCATCCTCTGTACATTTTTATATGCGTGATTATGTACCAGTGTTTCCTTTTGGTTCCCAGATAAAGGCCTTTTTGAAGAAGAAATAATGTATATAATAGAAAGAAATTAAATATCAATGCTGTTTTGTCGCTCCATATGTTGTGGCAATAATTAATAACAGGTTATAATATTTTTTATTTTATTGAATGAACACTGAGAAATACATTTACCATGGAAGCATATCAATTTTGGGGTCACTTGCGTTTTTCAGTTTTTAATTCCATGTACAGGATACAGCAATGCTAGACTCGTGTGGATAAAACTGCACTGTTCACCTGAAAGCGAAATTATTCACTGAGACATTGCATCAAAGATCCCTTTTTCCACTCCATCCACACTCTCTTTGCAAAAAGTGACAATCACTTCTGAATACTTAATAAGTCTATTCATAATGTTTTGTTCTTGTAATCTAATTTGTATGATTTCTTCATATATTTTTTAAAAATTAATCTTGATGGCAGCTGCAATGATTAATACCAAACATTATCTTTCTAAGACAATCAATTCTTCAGCATTGGTGTCTGTTAGGAAAGGCTCTTGTCTTTCCAGTTATCTTACATGCATCTTCTAATGATGTGGTCAGCACATGACGTATTCGTCGCTAATTGTATTTAGCCGTCGCCATAGTTTGTTTCATCCAATGCGGAGAAAACATTTACCATTAACGGAAACGTAAAAATATCGTATTTAACTGGGACTAATTTGAATATTGGCTGTTAACAAAAATTATAGACGAATATAACTGTGTATTATACAGTAAGGCAACATATTGTATGTAGTTGATATAGGCAACCAACAATTGCAATGCATTTGGATCTTAACAAAATAAATGTAGTTGGCAGCGGCAGAAACTGAGTCATTTCAGGGACATCAACAACTAATTTATTTCTATCTACTTAAGCAAACTTATATACACTTGGATTAGCGCACGGATACCAAACCTAAACAGAAAATCAGTCAAAGGTGGTTTTGTTTATGATATATGTGGGATTTAGTGCGTATTTGTCATTTTTAACTATTGTTTCCTGAAACCGTTTTCCAATCGCCATCATGCCGAAAGTCGGACATTTTAAATCTAACCATCTGTCTTAGAGACATTACATGCATGTACAATAGTTTTCAGTGACTTGTTTGCTTTTCAGTGTTTAAGGGTATTCATTCAAAACTTGTTGATTTATATACTCTGTAACTATCCAGTTGAGAATGTAATTTATTTTTACGCTATCAGTTTTCAGAAATATCTTTTTTTTAATATTCCTCCGTTGGGATTGATATAAAACGAGATTAAGTTAATCTTGACCAAAGGATATTGTTCGAGGGATCTGCAATGGTATTAAGAAAGAACTAGTGGGCAATTTCAAACAATAAAGATATATACCGACGTATGAAAAGCTAATTGTAAACGTTTACCACAATCTTTGTGACACAAGTTTGGCCATAAGACATTCATGAAATGTTAGACGGTTAAGTGATAACTTTGAATATACGTAACATTAATGGACTACAGTGTTATGAACATCTTCTTGTAAACATCTATTTGTCTTTCGAGTGGCCAAGTAAACGAAGACAACAATAACATTATACGATCCGATAATTCCAAACGCGAGTTAGCAGTATATCCAATGGTTTATAAATAATGTCAACATGGTTTAAAGAACCACATTTTATTAAACCCTATTTACGGTAATCGTAAATCAATCAGGTGTCATTACGTGATAGAATGAATTGCAACTAAATCTGGGTAACCATTTAATTTGTTTCTAATTCCAAACTTCGTAATTACAAATAAGATATACGCGTAATGAAACGTTTTGATTATTTTTCCCTTTCAAGATGGTATAATCGTCATCTTTGTCTGCCTCTGGTTGGGGCTCTTTGGTATCAATACCGTGAAATACTCATGAATCTATATTTTACAGTCAGAAACAAATATAGTTGTTCTAACATTTAGGTACAAAGCAAAACTTAGTAACATTTTACATTGGAAGCTGCATCATTTACATATACATCTGAATTCTGAGTCCATCACATAACTAATATGAATTCGCTGAGGAAAGGCTTCTTAATTCATAACAAATACTAATGTCTTTTGGCGGCAATATATTCGTGATTTACTGTGGTTAAGCCAGTCTTGCCGGTTTCCAAATGCGCCCATTTCCTTAACAAATTATGATATTCGGAAGTCGTACTATTTCTGTTTTAATTCTGTTGGAAGATATATGTCTTGAATGGCATTTGTGAAATTGCCTATCATATAAATTTACATTTCAGCGAGGTTACTGATTTATTATTGAAGGAACAGAAACATGCCTTAGAAACTCAGAAACTGAGGAAGAAGGATGGAAAACGTACGGAATCAGATGATGTGAAGATAAACTTGAATAAAGAGTAAGTGCCATGTTTGTTTATTAAAATTGTTTTAATTCCTGTAATATAGTGTCCATGTGAAGAAAATAAATTAAAATTAACTGGTCCGTTGGTTTTAACTTATATGGCTCTAGCTTGTATATTCCACGTTAGAGACCGTCTTAATTAATCAAAAGAATGATGGAGATTGCTTGTATGTTGCCACTCTCCTTCGTGTATTGCATTTCATTGCCTTTATTTAGACACAACTTCTTTCCACGCTTCAGGTTCAGAATAAGGTATTATAGCTATCAGTTTAAAAAGAGAAGAGACTCCTAATTTTTAATTCTTCTGAAGTCCGAAACCTTCTGCTTTCTAAGCAGTCCCTAATGTCATTAACTTCAGCATGCATTATTATTATTAAATTTAGCGCCGTACTATACAAACAGTGTAAGTACAAGGTCTTATTACTTGTTCAAACAGCCTTTTCATTTGTCTCTTCTTTACGTCCGACAATCATTATAAATCGTAAATGATTTGTTTTCATGTTTTTACTCACCTAAAACACCAAAATACGCTGATTGTTTTTTTTTCCAAATCTAATTTAATATATTAGTGGAACTATTTTATTTTCAACAATATAACACAAAGTGAACAGATGGGACTTTCTCAGATACATCTTGCTTTATTTAGGTTCAATATGATCGCTCTCTCTTCTAGCGACATGGGGCGTCTAGGTTTAAGAAGACGAAACATTTGATTGATGTTAGTCCATGCAAAATGTGAGAAATGAACAGTTAGAATGGGAATGTGAAAAATCAATATATCTGACAGGAAAGAATATATGAGTTTTAAATATAAGAAAATCTCTTCTTCTTGCAATGAAAAGTGCATATTTTACTCACCATCCCAATCATTTGCAATGTTATAAATCTATAGGTCTACTAAATTCATTAGTCATTCCATGCACTTACCAAATAATAACGTAGAGTTGACTAGTAAGTCTATTTATATCCTAAAGAAGCATCATTACTGATTGTTTAGTCCTTGAACACACCACCCAGCTAACATTTCAATGTTGCAGCAACACAGAATGTGGCAATTTTGTTATGGTGAAAGTGTTGGGATGCTGCTACAGATGTGTTGTTTAGCGTCATAATATAACCGTCCCACAAGCTCGTGACAGCATTCAAAAACTACATTGAAATCTGTCAAAAATAAAGTTACTCGTTTTCTCGGAAACATATAAGGCAAGATAATCAACATGATTTTTCGTTTTGGACCGACTAAGCTGCACAGTTGATTTGGAAGAAAACGCTGTGTCAATATGCAGGTCCTTCTAAGAGGAGTGGTGATCATATACTAGATATGGCTGCTAAGACGGTTATATTGATGTCATCTAGGCACAGGTTTAATTAGGATCAACTGGACATTATCATCAATCTTTCAATGAAACCCGTGAAACTCCGTCGATGGTAACTGTGGCAGCGATACAGGAGTCCAAGCGGCCCCATTTTCATTTAGCCGAAAATAAATGTTAGGCTAAATCTTCATGTAAAGATTCCTGGCGTTTCTTCAATTGGTTTAGTAGGAGCTACAATAAACTTGTGTTAACGCACGTACGGAGCATGCCCTAAGCTCATCTGCTCTATGCTCAAAACAGAAGTTTATCAGATAAATGTTACGTGTACGCTCGTACAAAATTAACAAAAGAAAAGAGTGAAGCCAACGAGCTTTGTAAGTTTTAACAAAATTATTTATTTCCCTACAAAACAAGATAAAAATATGAAATAGGACTTACGGTTTGTGAAAATAATCCAAAAATTAATCCTAGATTTGAAAAATATAAGTCCAATTACTAAACAGTTCTAATTGAATACAGGCTTTAATCTCGATGAAGTTTCAATGTGGAAGGCGATGACGTCAGATGAGGTCGTTGTACTGATGGCAACAGTTCTCGTTGAATCACAATTTATAATGTTCCCGTTTAGAATTCCAGACTAAATTTCCTCTGAATCTTTTTGTCCCAGAATTTTATGAAAAGGAAACAAATGGCAACAACAAGACGAATACCTTGAGCCCAAAGGTAGATTCTTACGACTGACAAAATTTCACTGAGATATCAGTATTAAACACAACTTACACGTCATTTCGACTCTCATGTTTTTCTTACTCAACAAATTTGTCAAAGGTTCAGCAATATTAGAAAAATTGGAACAACATTTCCGATAGTATCCGGCCATACACAAAAATCGCATCAGTTCCTTTTACTGATAGGCACAGGGAAATCAGAGATAGCCTTGACCTTAGCTTCTATAGGTTTAACTTGACCATGTCCCACAATATGTCTTAGAAACGTTACACAAGCACGGCAAAATTAACTTTTAGATAAATTGATTGTCAAATTTGCATCATTGAGTCTGTCGAAGAATTTCCGAATCGTGGCTATATGTTCTTGCCAGGTGTCGATGTAGATGAAGACATCATCGATGTAAGCATCACAATTATCTAGACCAGAGGTAATCATATTCATCAAAGGTTAAAAGGTGCTTGCGGAACCCTTCATCCCGAATGACATTACTTTATATTGATAGAGTCCATTGGAGCCACAAATGACACAATTTCCTTTGCTCTTTCCGTTAGTGGCATTTGCCAAAAACCTTTCAGAAGGTCAAATTTGGTGACGTACTTCTCATTTCTAATTTTATCAATACAGTCATCGATTCTTGGTAATGGAAATGAATCAGTTTTTGTCACACTGTTCACCTTCCTATAATCAGTGCACATACGGAAAGTTTAATCTGGCTTCGGAACAAATATACATCGTGAACTCCAATCACTTTTACTGGGCTCTATGCAGTCGTTCTCCAGCAAATACTGAATATCCTTTTTCAAGTGTTCCTGTTTGAGAGGGTTCATCCTGTATGAGTGTTGCTTCACAGGTTTTGAATCTACAATTTCAATGTCATGAAAGATTTTGTTTGTCCTCGTAGGAGTATCCGGAAAAAAAGCGCTCATATTCGAATAATAACTGTTTAAGTTCATTCCTTTCTTGTTGTTGCAAATGTAAAAGTTTCTGGTCCAGATTTTTCATAATTTCCGAAAACCGAAGATTTGTTGCTCCAAGATCAAGAGAATTCGATTGGATTTCTTCACTTAAATCCTCAGTTTGTGGGACAGGTACAACTAAATTAATTGCATGATTTATTTGGTTATCTCTTTCAATATACTCCTTTAACATGTTAATGTGGCAAAGTTGTTTCTGTTTTCGCCTACCAGGAGTATTTATGATGTAAATTAAATCATTTACTTTCTTTTCAACCGTGTATGGGCCACAATACTTGGCTTGAAGAGGATTTTGTGGAATGGGCAAGAGAGCTAGAACTCTACCACCAGGCTGAAAACTCCTATCCCTTGAGTTTCTATCATATCTTGATTTCATTTTTAACTGAGTAGAGTGCAGATTTGCTCTTGCGACCTCACAAGGATTTGACAACTTATACTTAAAATCAGAAACATAATCAAGAAGATTGAGATCAGTATCTTCATTAGAAAGAAGCTTCTCTTTCAACAACAACAATGGTCCACGCACAGTATGTCCGAGAACTAGTTCAAAGGAACTGCATCCTAAAGATTCTTGAACTGACTCCCTAACCGCAAACAGAAGTAAATGAATGCCTTCACCCCAATCTTTACTCGTATCAAAGCAATATGACCCAGTCATATTCTTGAAAGTTTGATCAAATCTTTCTAAAGCCCCTTGGCTCTCAGGGTGGTAAGCAGAAGATTTATATTGTGGAATGCCTAATTCGTGCATAGCTTGCTGGAAAATTCCAGAAATTTTTTTTTTACCCTTGATCCGATTGGACAGATTTGGGAAGGTCAAATTGAGTAAAAATCTTTATCAAAGCTTTTACTATGGTTTTGGTTTTAATATTCCTGAAAGGAATCGCCTCTGGGACTCTTGTTGACGCACACAGAATGGTCAACAAATATTGGTTGCTTGACTGTAAGATTTTGGAATTACAATCTGATAGTTCAGTGACCACTCGTCACTAGCTGGTACAGGTCTCCATTTTATCATACGAATTTCATTTTTAATGAAATAACAAACAGGTTCTTCAGTGGCTTCAGTTTCACTAATGGCCCTCTGAAACAAACAGGAGATCTCAGAATCCCTTTCCTGTTCGACGAAAAGTGATTGTCGTTTGTCACCCTGATTAGATGAAAGAGAATGAGTATTTAAAATAGGATCTCTGTGATCAATGCCTTTTGATTGATCCAAATTAGGAGTGAAAGTGACCTTACCAAAAGCCTGACCAATACATGTGTCAGATAAAGGAATGCTTTCCTTATCAAAATCATTCTCAAGAGCTTTCTTTGCCATAGCTCTGGTAACTGCACAAGCGGGGTATAAATCAGGGCATTCTTTTTCAATAGGATCAACTTTTTGATTCCAAGAAGGCTTGTCAGTTACAAGTGGATTAACCACAACCTTGTCTCCAGTTAGGTCGTTGCCTAGTAACAAATGAATGCCCCCAACGGGTAAAGTAGACACTATACCGACTGTCACAGGTCCTGAGACTACGTCTGATGACAAATTTACAGAATGGAGAAGGACATTAACAAAGCCGCACTCTACTCCCTGAATACGAACACTCTCATTAGAACAGGACTTCTCAGAAAAAGGCAAAGTACCTGATAATAAAAGACTCTGATAAGCTCCTGAAAACATTCTTCTCTACCAAATACTGAATCAAAATGTTTTTAATTTCTTGCTTCGTTAAGGAAGCTTTAGCCTCAGAAAGATCGTATTTTCTGCCAAGTTCACGCAATTCATCTTTTTTTTTAAAACTATCCAACTACTCCTGGGTAGGACAAGAAAGAAACGTGTCTACTTTTGATGACATTGTGAATTAAAACCTGTTGTTTTCACTAAAGATTTCAGACAAAATGTAAAATAGTACTTGGTATTTAAAAACTAGGGGAATTTAAATTTCAAAAAACAATTTTCTGAAATATTTAGCCAAAATTCATATATCCCAAGGACAAGCAATCCAATTTTCTCTTCTTACGTGTAGGCTCCTACAAAAGTAACAAAAAAAAAAAAAGAGGGAAGCCAACAAGCTTTGTAAGTTTTAACAAAATTATTTATTTCCCTAGAAAACAAGATAAATATATGAAATAGGACTTACGGTTTGTGAATATAATCCAAAATGTAATCCTAGAATTGAAAAATATAAGTCCCATCACTAAACAGTTCTAATTGAATCCAGATTCGAATCTCGATGAAGTTCCAATATGGAAGGCGATGACGTCAGATGAGGTCGTTGTAGTAATGGCAACAGTTCCTCTTTGAATCACAGTTTATAATATTCCTGTTTAGAATTCCAGAATAAATTTCCACTGAATGTCTTTGTTCCAGATTTTTATAAAAAAGAAGTATTTCCCAGGGTGAATAAGTTATTTTTAAAACTAAAATATCAGTGCTTCCATCGACTTTTTCCTCTCATGTACTTCAAGTGGCCACCCCTATAATGTCCTTGAGTTTTCTACCTAGTCTGTTAGCATTCAGCTTAAACTCGGTTCGCCATCAGCCGTCTAGCAGTGTTTATTATCTCCACGATTTATCGGGTTTTATTGTGATACTCTGTCGGTTTGTTCGTTTGTCATTAAATCTATTCATTAATTGCTTATTGGAAATTTACAACAAGTGGTAAATATATTGCCAGTGAGATAACCATCTGGGACGGGAGAATAGGTTTCCGTATTTCCTCTAGAACCCTGTGTATGCACTTTAGGACAAATATACAAAAATATTACAATTACAGTAATATCTTTTTAAAGATTGTGTTGCCCATATCGAACAAACAGGTACTGCAGGGGACACACTATTTGTAACAGACTTTGGTTTACGTTTCATGACTCATTCTCACAAACAGGGAGGAAGAGATCTATCGACGGAGAATATGTAACAAAACTCATATTAATTTGCCATGGTGACAAGGCGTCTTTTTAAATTGTCAGCACTCATTGTGGGGATAAACAAAGCGTAAATTACATTTACGTTCTAAATATGCCAACCACAGGGATGGTTTACATTGTTTCGTGAGTGGAGATGCCATTTAGCGTGTATCGACATGTAAAACCGTACTCTGTGAAACTTTTGGACTGCCATATCCACAGCGATTGGCATTATCCTAAGGCCATGAAATATCATTAACCATCTTCATCACATCTACCGCTATATTGGTGAGATGCATGCATGCTGGACATTTCGATTCATTCTTCCAGTCACTTCTAATTGCGACCATCACATGAAATAGTGTAACAGTAATTCTAGGTGATTCTATAGGTTGCAAGCCTTAATGGGAGAGGATATAAAAAGCATATTTTACGAGTAAGGAATATGTTTGTATTATACAACAAAGTGGCATATAGAAGGCTGAGAAGATTTTAAGACAAGAATGAAAGGAAAAACTTTCATAGTTGCGAAATGGAGCTGTTGTTAGAAATAATTTACCAGTTAGTAACCTGCTGAACACAACATTCTTTTCAAATAAATGCGTATGAAGCACACTAGAGGTATTGTAGTTTCAAGGACCAGCTTTGAGTGTTTCAGAGATAGCAAGCTTTTAGAATGTGACATGTGTGAATAAAATAGTGCATTATTAAATGAACGAGATAAAAATGCGCAGCATGGGAACTTGTATTAGAAACATAAAGAGTGTTAAAAGAGAATACTTCCAAAGACATTGCATTTGAATAGCTCAATGCTGCATCTAAAAATGTGACAACATTTACAACATTCTACCTTGGTAACAAAATATATCACAGACGAAACGAGAAGAGACAATTTTGAAAAATATGAAAATATTTATGATAATATTTAAAAAAAAATAATTAAAAGCAGATACGGTGTACAAGACTACAAAGTGGCACAATGATATATTGTAAAGGGTAAAGAAAATCATAAAACGTTGATGCACCCATTCGAACATTAAAAACTTATAATACATTTCGTTTCAAGGATAGAGATGAGGGTGAAAAATACTTACAGATTTTTTACCCAATCTTGTAAACTTCTGCTTCCTGTAATGCTGATATATCCGACGTTTTCTTTATTGTGGAATCCTTCTTTCAGCTCTTTCCTCGTTCAGTCTTTCTTGCACTCTCTTTGCATTGAAAAATTTTCTTTTCCGTTTTCAATTGTTGTTGTTGAAAACATCTAACTTAACTATACTAACTTTAAGAGGCCACAATTTTGAAATATCAGCATGAGTGATAATTCAACACTTCAGTACAGTGTCTTGTCCGGGACAACGTTTAATGAACGCACAGTAATCATAAGTAAGTAATGTAGTATGTTAACGGTGTCAACTGAAAAAAACCCAAACGCTTATGATCGTAAGAATGAATGAATGAATACTGATTTAAGTCGCATACGCATACAAGTGCTTGCGCGACTGGTTAATGCTCGATGGTCGAGCTTTTTAATTGTTCAGGGTTGTAGGAATGGTGCCGCTACAACCCCACTTAAATGTGCGATGGTCGCACTATTTAATTAGTCTTGTCGAGCAAAAGTGACCCGGGGTGGGGGTGGGGGGATGAATGTTGTCTCCCTCAAACTCAAGGCCGCACTTGATTCGTCAAATTTAGTCCAGTTGTACTAATGGACGGGCCCTAATACCAATTGTGTGTAAGCCACCTGTGCAATTATCCAAATTCTCAAATGGTTATGTAGAATGTTTCCTACTACCTAACTATCGAATTTAATTCTAGTACATAAGCGTACGTGCAATAATTTCCTAACAATTTTGT
>JAECUM010030780.1:0-44259 GCA_016617855.1 Megalonaias nervosa | reverse complement strand
TTGACAAGTTCAGAAAAATGAATCAAGGAATAGAATGTTTATCGCCAGAACGGGGAACTTTTCTTTACAAAGCCTTTTTGTTGTGTGGTACTGCTGATTTGCCAGCAAGATGTCTACTCTATAATAGTATTCAGCTTAATGGCACTTATTCCTGTTGGAAATGCAAACACAGGGGTGAAATGGCAATGTTGGAAAAGGGCATGCCCATGTATTTCCATTCATATTAGATGAACCAAAGGGTCCGGAAAGAACAAGAAGCAGTGTTATTGAGGATGCTCGCAAAGCTTTGGATTATCAGGATTCTAGGCTTGAAAACTCACTGTGTTGACGGAATTAAAGGTCCCTCTTGGCTTACATTTTTCCCAAAGTTTCACATTGTGCATGGAATTGCCATAGATTCTATGCATGGTGTTTTACTAGGTGTTCAGAAACTGCTGTTGCAATTGTGGTTTGCACCAGAATTCAAGGGAAAATCTTTCAACTACAAGTGTATCATAGCAAAGTATGTGAAGTTGATAAGAGACTTCAAAGTATTCACCCCACCCTTGACATTACAAGATTACCATGTTCAATAGAAAGCGACCTCAAATTCTGGAAGGCATCTAAATTCCGCTCTTTCCTCTTAAACTTTGGTGCTGTACTACTCCATGGAATATTGGACAATAACATATTTTTTCATTTTCTGTTGCTGGTAAATGGAATGCGTATTCTTCTTAAGTGTGGGTCCCATGAAAGTGATATCAGCAGAGCTCAAAAAATGCTATCTGAATTTTGCCAGAAATTTGCACAATTGTATGATAAATGTTACACGACTTTAAATATTCGTCAGTTGGTACATCTGACAGATAGTGTTTGATGTTTGGGACCCCTTTTCACACACAGCTGTTTTTCATTTGAAGATAAAAATGGGTTTATTCTGAAAATGATTAGAGGTACACAAAATATTGATATCAAATTATCACTGGAATTTCTTCTATTCAAAAGCTGCCAGAACTAAAAAAAAGCATATTGCAAAAGGGTCAAATCTTGAAAAATTGTACAATTCTATCGAGTCTCCAGATGTTTTAAAAAAGGGGGGAAATGATTGATAATGACATCTGTGTTTTAGGAGCTGTTAAGATGAGAACTTTGCCTGTTGCTGAATATGCAGAGATGTGTAAATATCTAGGCTATGCTCCAATAAGTGATACCTTTAAAAGTTTTAACCGACTTAAATTAAATGGAAACCTGATTTATGGTCACAAGTATGGAAGGATGGCAAAATGTGACAACTCTTCTATTTTGTATCAAAATAAGGATCGTGTATGTTTTGGACATCTTAAGTTCTTTGTGATACTTGATACAAATTATGAGAATTATGATATTGTTGCAATTGTGGAAGTTCTGAAATGTCCAAATTATGACCATAACTGTAATATTCTTGGTGTTGAAAAGACAGACAAACTGCAAATAATCCCTGTGAAGAGTATTAAGGATGGCTGTATGTGTGTATCATTTGACGGTGCACAGAGATCTTATGTCTGCAGATTTCCAAACAGACTTGAATCTGATTAAATACAGAGTGAGTGTCATGTATATCAAACTGTGTGAAGAACATTTTCATTGACCCCATAATTATGTTACTGTTTTCTACGACATAGCAAAATGTATACCATAAGTAACTCCTGGCAGATAATGAGTGCTTACTTTCAACAAAACAGCACTGTATCATTGCAGATAATCTCAATATTATTCCTTTATCTGCTTCAGAGGATGTATTCAACTGAAACTTGGGTGCAGTTCCAGAGATATCAAGTTATGCAGGGTTTGGTAGGGATTTATGATGCACAACTATTGTCTAATGGATTGTTTTATTTAGTTTAAACAAATTTTTAAACTATTTCTGAATTTACAATGTTCCAGAATCATCTTACCTTATTAATGTCACTATTTATATTAACCAGAACCTAGGACTGACTTCACCTAATTTGTACCAAGAGTCTGAATTTCTGACACAGTTGCATGCCAACTCCTGGAACTTAAGATTTACAGTAAGGTGTTGTTTATAATTAACCTCTGGGACCTTAAAATTACTTTGTTGTTACACCCATATTATATTGCATATACGTTACAACCATATTAAATTGTTGTTGTTGTTGTTGTTGTTGTTATAGGGTTTAACGCCATTTTTCAGCACAAGATAGGCTATACATGGCGGCCAGTATTAATGGTGGAGGAAGAACCCTGGAAAATCCCGGGAAGAACCACCGACCCACGAGAAGCTACTGGCAGGCTTTCTCACGTACCCACGTTAGCCGAGCCTGGACTCGAACTTACGCAGATAGAGGTGAGATGGCAGTGATCCGTAACGGTCAGCGCTTTAGACCACTCGGCCACTCGGGGCCCCTATTAAATTGTATATATATTATGCTTTAATCTTACCAGTTTTAATAGATTCTTTGTATCCATGTTTGTACTAATTTTTTATTTTAACTGTACATGCATTCTTCTTCAGGTATGTTTCTCCAAAAGCTAGATTTCATAAATAAATTGATTTATTACTTTATGATGATTGATCACAGGTGAATCACATCCATTTGAGTACACCACTCCCTCGATAACTCGCGCCCGGATAACTCACGAACCTGCTCATAACACAGTGTCCGGCATGGCTCCTGATTTTTTTATACAAAGAAAATATATTTTAAAATGTGCTGAAAGTGAAAAAAATCGCGATAAGAACTGGTAAATTGAACCTTGATACATAGCTTGTTTTATCATCAAAAATGGTGATTATTGCCGGTAAAGATAGAATCCATATTGTGAAATTTGCAAGTTCTAATAAGATATCACATATTATGTTAGTTTTTTTGAGAGAAATAGTTGTCAGTACACTGTAAATAAACAGTCTGGTGAAACAGCAATCAACAAAAAATTCTGGTAAAATGCTAACAGGTGGCAACAGAGAATGAAATAAACACCAATTAAATGTCTTGCTATGTGAAATTTACGTTCTAATTCTTTAATTTTGCTTCAATGTAAACACTATAATCGAAACATATTCTCTTCTATGAAAACATGAAAAGAGTCAATCGACCGTCACATCAAAACCCGCGAGTACTACTGTGAGAACCTAATTACATGCCGGCTTTGTTTTGATCATCAACTTGGGGAAGTGTTTGTTGCATTAAAAAAATCAATTAAATAAAAGAGACCTGTGTTGTTTTATCACTTTGAATATGTCTTTTTGTATCAAATCAAGAAAGGGAAGTACAATTAAAAAAATCAAAGGCATGCCAATAGGAGCATAAGTTCTTGTGGTCATTACCGTTATCAAAATTCATTTGACCAATCGAAAATGGTTTCACATTTTTATGTACTTAACATCATTAAAGTATATAGTATCAGTAATGTATCCTAATCATTTGTAAATGTGACCATGGAGAGCAAAGGAAGTAAGCGAAAGCTGTGCATTATCGATGTGGTTCATAATGGCGAAGCAAGATCCAACGTTTGCAATGAACTAAAAATTGCCGAGTCAGCATTTAGAGGTTGGCTTAAGGATGAGCAGGAACTTCAGGATTACTTACTTGATTCAGATGATGAGATCAAACGAAAACGAGCACGGACTGCAAACGATACCGACTTAGATGATGCTGTGTATGCATGGTTCACACAGCAACGTGAACAAGGTGTTCCCATCTCTGGAACAATTCTCCAGGCCCAAGCAGAAAGAAATGGCAAAAAGTATGGAGAATGAATCTCATTTTAGGGCAGTCCACAGATTCCAGCGCTGACATGGAATTAGACAAACTTTATTAACGGGAGAGATACGCTCAGCGAATCAGGAAGCTGCATGTAATTATCCATACCAGCTCAGAGAGATAATCATCCGTGAACAATACAAAGAGGCGGCAGAGAAATCAAAGAGTAACACAAAAAAATATTAACAGATTTTTTCAAAATGTGAAGTGATACTTGTCAAACGTGTCACAAACTGCAAGTATTATCGTGTTCTAATTTACGTTGTTTTAAATTTGTAAACCCATTAAATTCATGTTGGTAATGGTTAACCCTTGTGAATTTTTTTATTTTTTTATTTTACTTCTACCGCAATCAAATCTACCTATCGTTTGACTGACATTGTTTTTTCGAAATGAGTGTCGATCTTTTGAATAAAAAAAGTATACTTTGGATCAAACAATAAAACTATCCAATTCAACACAAAAATTAGTGATGTAGTACACAATGTGTGAAGTCGTACATGTGTTAAGCGAATGGAAACCATGTGGAATAATGTTTTGATGATCTCCTCAATATACTGTAAGTTATCCTGAAATTAATGTTACTCTGTGAGGAAAAAAGTAATCGAAGTACACTGCTATGAAGAGATATTTATTCACAGTTAATCTTAGCACGATTATTAATTGAGTATTCAACACTGTAACATGCCAACGCACCCCAACACCCTTTTGGCCTCTACATCGATCCCTTTGTTAATTTTGTTGTTTGTTATAGGTCCCTCGATAACTCGTGCCCTCACTTATAACGCGGTCGATGTTTTTGGACCCCCGTTGTGTGCGAGTTATCGGGGGAGTGGTGTATATCACTCAAATCATATTACTTCATAAAAAGTAATATTATAACCAGAGATTAAAATTACTACATGAAAGCTCACAACCTCTGGGAAAGCATACTGTTCTATGACACTATATGATAATGATCAATTCAAAAGGAAAAAACCATGTTCAGGACTACTGTATTATTGCTTGAAACTTGTGTCTCCTTATGTTTTATAGTTTGACATTAAAATTGACTTGAAATCTTTAAAAAAAATATCAAGGGAATTTATAATACTCAAATGTTTCTAAGTTGCATGAGGCTTCATCATTGTTTGATTATCTGAAATAAATTCTGAAAAGAACCAAAAATGATGAATAAGTTTAATTTTAAATGTTACTTCTTAAGTTTCAGAATTAGTTTTGTATCTTTACAGTGCACTTAGCATTCAGATGATCACAGTTGTAATATAATAATTGCTGCAGATAAAATTTGCTTAGCAAATTCAAAGAACATATTCAAAGATCAGGTCTAAATAATGGAGAACCATATATTAATATGCTCATTTTTTTTTTCATTATCTATGGTATTAACATTCTTTCATATTAACTTATTTAGAAAATCCTTCTCCTGTGTAATTCCAAGTCCAAATATGTGCTTAATGTGCACATGAAGTCCAATTCACTCTCACTCTGAATTCCACCTGGTACAAATTTCAAAGTCCAAGAAACCAAATTTCCGCCCAATTCCACTCTCACTCTAAACCAAGAATTCCACCTGGTACAAATTTCAAAGTCCAATTCTTATTCTGAAACCAAATTTCCGCCTGGTATAAATATCAAAGTCCAGTTCACTCTCATTCTAAAACCAAATTTCCGCCTGAAACCAAATTTCAAAGGAAAAAATGACATCTCAAATGACTTGTAGTGTCTTCCGCCATAGCCAGGCGGAAAAATATAGAATTACGCCTCAACTGAAAGGCATAAGTGAGAATGTGTCTTATTTAAATCATGTCTCCTGCTCTATTCCACCTGGAATTATTCCATTCTGGGCGGAAAA
This sequence comes from Megalonaias nervosa, assembly GCA_016617855.1. Classification (NCBI taxonomy): domain Eukaryota; kingdom Metazoa; phylum Mollusca; class Bivalvia; order Unionida; family Unionidae; genus Megalonaias; species Megalonaias nervosa. Next base: position 38,661 of record JAECUM010030780.1, on the reverse strand, counting down.
CAGGTGGTTTTCATCTCAACGACGGGTGGTTTCCGCCTCTCTGTTTCATACGGGCGGGCAGTATACATAACATCTTACATCATTTAATTGGAGTCCACAGTTTGTGTGAGTAGGAATGTTTTTACATATTTCAAAAAATACCTATTTTTGAATGTTATTTAATGTCACGTCTCAGCACATAACATACACTATATATAACAACCAGTTGTAATGGTGGAGGTAGACCTCAGAGAACTTGATACAACTCCATTTGGGGCGCAAGTAACAAGCAAACGTTCTCACATAAAATCGGAGGGTTAAACCCACAATCAAAGCATTGAGACTTGTCAGTCACTCTTCGGACAGTCTTAAGTTGTTTATTTTTAGGAAAAGTTTATTTTCACAACAGCCACCAGTAGTTATCAGAATACATTGCTGAATGAAGCAATAAAAACATTATCACTTTATGAAATGAAAACGGTATCACAGACTTAGTGTATATTATTATACTGTTCGTCGTTTACCCTCCTTAACACGCATATTTAGTTTAACTTGCAAATTTGTATCGCTAAGGAAAATAGCTAGTTGTGTTCCCAAAGTCTGACTTCAGCTCACAAAAATGTTACTTTATTTTAATCCAAATGCTAAAATCATTCATAAAGAGTGTGAACAACATTGCTCAAAGTTGACTGTCTTATTTTTCAGATGCTGATAAGAATGCATTGTCTTTAGAAAAAAGTCTTAGCTATCCTACAGCTGGATCCTCTGTAAGTCCAGACGATGCAGCTGCCGATGTATGCTACACAGATAATGATACATGTAGCTCTGTATCAACATGCAATTCAAATGGAAGCGAGGTCTTATCAGTACTATCAGACTCAAATGACTCTATAATATCAGAAACCTCATCAGATGTTGAATCTCCTGATAATTTTTCTGATGTGGAGACTAGCAGTAAAGAAGATGCAAATTATTCATCAGGAAGAGACAGCAATGATGAAATGCCAAAGATACAACCACAATCTCTCTCAGAAAATGAACTGCAAGCTTTAAAAATTCTTTCCCTCTTTCAAAGATATAATTTAACAATCAGTGCCTTTAAAGACATTCTTCAAACAATGAAAAGCGTGTTCCCTAACTCCAACTGTGTTGATGTCCTAGACTTGGAGTATATATTCTTTTGTTGATATCCACCCAATTAAAGAAGTACACTATTGTGACACATGTGACAAGGTATTTCCAAACAATCTGGATGAATTTAGATGTAGCTTGGAAAATTGTGGAGGCTTTCGTTACAAAGGAAGATTGTTGGATTAACAAAAAAAGGATTGACAACCGAGGAAACGTTTTATACTGGCTGATACCAGAAAACAGCTGAAACATCTACTTGAGACACCAGGTATAAATAAGTTTATGTTTGTATATTTAGAATCCTTAATTGAGGGACTGTGTCTACTTTTACATAGAGTTCTTATGAGGAAATTTGTTGAGGAGCATTGCACGTTTCTTGTTTCATAGTGCATTATCATGAATTGTTTGCACTTAATACCTTAAAAAGGTTAATACCTACTAAACTAGTTAAGCAAATCTTATATATGTTCAAATAAGGCATATATACTAAATCTAGCTCTGTTCTGTTCAAGAATTAACACCTGTAAATATAATCTTCAATTGAAATAATTATGTTCTACTTCTAGTCCTTTCCAGGTATTCTGAAAGAAACTGAAAATTGTAAAGCAGCACTTGAGGACAGGAAAAGCTCTAGAATTTTGATCAACATAACTGATGGGTTTGCATGCAGAGAAATGCTGAATGTATATAGTTTTCTATATAGTCCATACAACTTAAGTGCCATCATCAATACAGATGGAGTAAATCTGTATTCATCCTTGAAAATAAAATTGTGGCAAATTTTTACGGATATAAATGAGTTGAGTCCCAAAGCAAGATTTTCGAGAGATAATGTGTTATTGGTTGGGATTTGGCAAGGAAAGGGAAAACCACCTTTTAAACAGTACATGGCAAGTGTCAGTGAAGAAATGAATAGTTTGTACAATGAAGGGGTTGAAGATAATAGGGACAACAAATTAGCTGTTGCAAAAGTTGCTGGTATTTGTGGTGTATTTGATCTACCTGCTAAAGCAGGTATTCTAAATATGACATTTTAATGGGACTGAGGCATGCATTACCTGTGAAGAGCCTGGTATTGTTGTAAAGCAAGGAAAAGGAACCTCGCGATGTTATCCTCACAGGAATGTTGAAGCACAGTATCCATTACAAAATAGTCAGAAGTTTTACAAAACATGCAAAATGCAACAGAAAAAAAAAGGATTAAAGGCTTTAAGGGCTTGTCTGGTCTTGCATTTCTTCAGTCCTTTGACCTGGTTAAAGGTGTAGTACCAGATTACATGCATGAGACGTTATTAGGTATAACAAATACATTATTGAGCAAACGGTTCTCACCAACACAAAGTGGTAAGAATTTTTTTATTGGAAAACATTTTAAAACTGTTTCCAAAAGACTTCAGAATATTCAACCTCCAATCAGTATTGAGAGATTACCCCGTGATTTGGAAAAACATTATGCAAACCTCAAAGCTACAGAAATGCAAGCGTGGTTGTTGTTTTATGCACTCCCATGTTTAGATGGAATACTACCAGAAGTTTATCTGAAACATTTTTCATATCTATCAGAAGCTGTGTATATTCTTCTTGGAGACAATATATTGCCAGGACAATTGGACAGAGCACCTGTTCTTCTTGACAAGTTTTACTTTTCTTTTGCTGATTTATATGGCCAAGGATCAAGTGGTCTCAATGTTCATAATGCTTGTACTCATTTGGTTTGGTATGTAAAGCTGTGGGGACCAATGTGGGCATGGAGCTGTTTCCCATTTGAGGATAATAATGCAATGTTGCTACAGTCCGCACATGGAACAGGTAATGTTATGAAGCAAGTAATGAAGTACAAACAAGCAGTGTCAATTTTGCGCAGAAAGGGTGTTTATTCAGCATCGACAACACTCTAGAAAAAGACTGCTGAAGCTGCAACTTGTGATATATCGGGGAAGGTGAACATTTTAAAGACGGTGAAGTGACGAAGTTTTGGCTATATTAGATTTAGACTATCATAAGGATTTGAGAAAGGTTGACAGAATTAGCATAGGTAACAAACAATTCTGCTCTTCACAGTACTTGAGAATGCAGAGAAGAGTCTCTAATGTTGTGCTACATAACCAGGGCAAAATTGATGTGTTACATATTTTGTTTACAATACATCAAGTAAGACTGTACATGAAGTTCTGAAAAATTATGATCCTGCGGAAACCAAACTTTCACAACTACCAGCCGGAAAACACCTGTTAGGAGTTAAAGTTATGTGGACAGTAGATGTGGTGCCTGTTGAATAGTTGATCAACACTTTAGTTTACATAAAATGTCAGTCCCTCTTCATCACCTGAAGCAGAAGCATATGTTGCAGCGATGCCAAGCTGCCATGGACATGCCATTTTCAAACGATTCTAGCATCAGTACTGTTGACTGAATATACATATACACAGAATCTTCAAGGGGACTGAATGGGATGCAAAGGCTGTCAATATTTTAAAGGTGTTGTACTGGTTACTTTTATGTGAAAAGATGTTTTATAATTATTTACTCACATCAAACTTAGAATCCATAGCCCTACTCTTACTGAATAAATTCCTATGGTTCCTCTTTAGCATGTTTGAATAATAGACTCCAGTACATGAGAACACCATACATTTTAGACTTCTTGTTATCGAGGAACAGCACAGACTAATTAACTTCACTTAGGTAAAGATGAAAATGAGATGCACACAACTCCAAAACTAATCTGGGTTGTTCCTCGATAACAAGAAGTCTAAAATGTATATAATACAATAATTAGATGGTGTACTGAAACATAAATATATTTAGAATAATACATAATGTATTTAAGAATATTGTACAATGCACTTTCAGTGTGTTTATTTGGACATTATTTGTTGTGAAATGGGATGATGTTTGTAAGCAACTGACTTGCATGTACTGCTAATCTTCAATCACATTCAAGTTCAACATATTAAATCCCATTTTACAACCCATTTTGCAGATATCTTCAATTCTTGTTACTTAATTACAGTTATGAGGTTAATTTTAAATATTTTATTCATCAACAATTTTATGAAAATGTTATAAAAATTCTCAAATTTAATTCCTCATAAATTGTATTGCTTCAAGGACAGTTGATTAACTACAAGTATGCATAAACAGTTTATAAAATTGCAATTTGATTGCCTATTAGGTTCAGTACTTAATAGTTCATAAATTTATAAAAGTTAAGAACTTGAATTTCATGAACTAATGTTCATGAGCAGTTCATGAACTCGGAGGAAAAGTTCAAGAACTTGAATTTCATGAACTGTTCATGAACTCCGAGGAAAAGTTCATGAACTTGAATTTCATGAACTGATTTTCATGAACAGTTCAGGAACTCCGAGGAAAAGTTCAAGAACTTGAATTTCATGAACTGTTAATGAACTCAGGAAAAGTTCATGAACTTGAATTTCATGAACTGATTTTCATGAACAGTTCAGGAAGGGTTCATGAACACATTTGACTTTTCACAACCAGTTCATGAAGTTCATGAAGCGTTCATGAACTTAAGAACTTTTTTCCGCTAGGGAAATGACATCATAGAGGAACATATCTTCCGAATGATATTGCTTAATACAACAACATTACAAGTAACTATCTATATATAGATATATATATATATATATATATATATATACACACACACATATATAATAAAGCAACTTTGTGGAAAAATGGCAATATAAGCAATACAAGACAATTTCAAAGGTAGGTTAGTACATTTAAAAAAAAAAGGAATGACACTACATGTGCACGTGTCATCCCAATATAAAATTAGAATTTATGGAAAATGAGAAGATTTTAGAAAAAAAATTCTACAGAAAATTTAATTATTGCAATTAATTTAGGTTGAATCTGAAATGGAAAGACTCAAGGGTTATCAGAGAAAGATAAACTATTATGAGAGCCAATTTTAAACTTATTAACAATCAACAATCCTAGTGTGAACAGGATTTACAAATACATATATAAGAACTACAAGATTTAGACTTGACAGATTTTATATATCTGAAATGGGGAAATTACGTGTAAAAAAAGATTGTAGTATAAAGGGAAGTAAATATATCTGATCACATTGCATTCTCTTTGGGACTAAACACAAGAGAAGGACAAATGGGGCCCTAGGAAATGAAAACTAAACAATTCAGTTTTAAAAGATTAGTATCAAAAGATACATATATAAAAAAGAAGAACTTTATGGAAATTGAAATGTACAATGTTCTAGACGAATGTGAAAAGAACAAAACATACTGCTGAGTAATAAAGGAGGACATGGAACTTTTAAAATAGCAACTTGTACAAAATATAAATAATACCTTTTGTATCAAAGCAAACGATGAATATAATAAATTACAGGCAATAATGAGTGAAAACACTTTCGCTGTCATCATGGTGGACCAAAACTCCTCAATACGAATCATCAACTTTCCTGTGTCCTGGGATCCTTGCCAACATGACTCTTCTTCTGAAACCATTTCTATTGCATTCTATAATAAAATAATAATAATAATAATAATAATAATAATAATAATAATAACAATCATGATACTACTACCACTACCTTTCAGTTAATATCACTAGGATCATTTATCTTTCTACAAAGGAGTCAAAAGTACTGTGTACATGGCCTTGAGTATACCAGTAAAAAAGATTATTCCCTACGTAACTTTAGATAAAAACAATGTATAACTCTTAATGTATAAATTACTGGACACACCGATGCATCAGGTCAGCGAGGACAGACCATGCACCATACAAACATCAAAGGCTAAATAAAAGATTTTCTTTTCTTTGGTCCAATTGTCATAAAAGACACCAAGCCAAAAACATGCAGGTATGATCCCTTCTGTTAAAAGTCAGCATTTTAAAATTTGTTTTTAATACAGACTGGTTAAAAATCTATTGAATTCTACAAATAAATACGTACTTGAAGGCCACTCGTTTCAACATTTTCCTCCATAAATTTTACTTGTCAACTCACACCTACATGTAACAAGAGAAAAGTGCCAGTGTTTAGGTTGAAGTCAATAAACAAGTGGTTTCATTCAACACATGAAGGAAATGGTCCAATCTAAATTCACAAATGTCAAGCACATTTACATTAAATTTATGCACAGGGTAGTATCAAATTTAAAATCAGTGTTTTATTTTCTTTTGTTGTTCTTCCCTCCCTCCCCCCTTCAAATTACTGACATGTCCCTTCCATCAAAAGATGAAATGGTCAGTCTGTAAGTACAATCTAAATGCAGCTCAAATATAATCACATGTGATTGAACTTTCAACTTGAACTTTCTGAAATAGAATAAAAAATATTGTTAAGTATGGTCAGTTTTACGATTAAGTGATAACCAGTCAATATAGCAATTTTTCAATAAATCCATGTGTGTACTGTGCTACTAGTATAGGAGATCAAATAAAGTTCATTTGAAGAATATGTTTGGTGGGTAAATGCAAAGTATCGAAAATACTTAATATGTACATAATGCATTCCATACATCTTACAATCCACTTACTTCAATACTTGTTACCCTGAATCTCGCTTTCTCTGGTTCCTTTGGATAGGTTTTTATATCAGTGATAATCTGCTGTATCCGTCTGAGGTCTGGTGCTCCAGAATGTGACAGATTTCTGCCCCAGCAGGATATCATCGTATTCCTGCCTTCTTGCCACCACCTGGTTGCCAACCGAGTCGCCTTTTCAATTGCAGTCCAAGTCAACAACTGGGTCGTCTTTTGGATCGAAGTCTAAGTCATTGGCTAGGTCATCTTCTGCATTGCCAACTAGGCTGTAGCTTGTGTTGTCAACTGAGTCATCTTCAGGAGCACTGACTTGATTTTTGCCAAAGTCATCAATGGGATCACCAACTAGGTCATAGCCTGCATCACTGCTGTGGGTCACCACTCCCTCAAGATTGACAGAGACGAATAGGGGCGGAATAAAGAGAGAAGAGATATCTTTAGTTACTATCTGTATTCCTGTAAGACCATGACAACAATTTAAAGATTTTCATGCATTTTGAACAGGCCTTGAAACTCTCCTACTCTGGTCGATAAAAGACAAAGTCCCTCTCCATTTTGAGATTACCCTTTCTTGCCTTTTCCTGCATGTTCGCTGAACTACAGCCAAATGTGCTTGCTCCGACTGGGTGGGTTATCCTACTTCGCTTGAAAGGGACTTCTTCACACCACCCTGCATCAAGCCACGCCATCATTGCAACCATGCACATTTGGCCCATTATATATTTACCAGCAGGGGGAATAATGTGACCAAAAACCAAGACACTAGATGGCGCAACAAAGCCTGCAAACATTTAAAATCAGAACTTGAAACATTGTTGAAACGAAAATTACCATCCATGTTTTCTCCTTACAGAATATATGCATGCAATATATGCTTTAATCCACTTGTGCTCAGTATCAGTCTTGCTGAAATATGTTGTGATGCACATAAGGTTAAAAAAAGAAAAGGTACAATGACCTCTGCAGTATGACAAACAAAACAAATAAGCATTCACAATCATGTCTAAGATCAAAATACCACTACTACTTTTAATAAAGACTATTTTCAAGGGGTGACTCGATTAGTTACGAAATGAGGAGTTAAGCTGTCTATGAGGCACTATTATGTACATATAAGATACAAGTTAATAATAAGATGTTCACACACACACACACACACACACAAGGAAATACACAGAATATAAACAACTATTCCCATAAATGTTACATTGCTGCAGAAATGAAAATGAAGCATGTTTGTCGGGTGGTGTAACGTACTTGGAGAAGTACATAATTTTTAAAAATATCTGATGGCACCTTTCCTGCCGATTCCACCCCATACATATTTTGGTTTGCAAAAGTGGGTTGTAAGCATGTCCCTTCATCTACAACACGTTTTATTTTGATGCAGTTGTAAACTACATTCATCACTGAAAATCACATCACCAAATGTGTTATTTGTTGTAAAGAGGCTCTTGCAGAATTCAATCTGTTTTAACTTATTCACATTACTAATAGTTGCCAGCATTTTGGTTATGCACTCAAATACCCTGCATCACACATGCTTGTTTCACTGTAACTTACTCATTACATCCTTAATAATAATAATAATAATAATAATAATAATAATAATATTAATAATATTAATATATAACAATAATGACTTTATTTAAAGAAGCTCATTTGGTCAACTGACCAATCTTCCATGAGGCTGTCTACGACATTTGTTTAATGATTTCATCATCATGAGCAGTATATTGCATTGTATGGGTATGTTGATACCATAATTTTTCTATCCAGTTGTTGTTATGGGATTAATGCCATTTTTCAGCACAAGACAGGCTATACATGGTACTGCTTGATATGGTATTTGACAGCTGCCTACAAGATGTTAAGTCCTTGGTCCTCAAGAATTTTAAGAATTTTGCTAGCAGTTAAACCTTGTCTATAAAACTTAATATCCAGTTTTGCTTGATCGTTAATATCAGTAGCATGTTTTCTTTATCAAAAATTAAGTTTTTTTGTATTATTTCTCTCCAATAAAAATAGATCTACGAGCAGTTTCTTTAATTTTTTTCATCTTAAGCAGAGGATTCTACGCTATGAAGTAGAAAACCCCTAAACAATTTGAGATAAACTTCTTTTTATCACCTGGTTCATAGTACTACATACAAAATGCAATAAATGATATCCATAAAATTGTTTCTGCTCTGACAGATTCACTATTGTCCTGAAATGTACATGACAGTGATTCCAACACTCACTGAAACACAGAACTTTATTACTTTATGTTTAAAGAAATGATAAAGAAAATGATATTACTGCTGCTGATAGGTCTATCATGTACAAGAAATGTAAATTTAATAGCCATCATTTTATCCCAAGAGCCTCAGAATGACAGCAATAAAGGCATCCACCTGTTTATATGGAGAATTTACAGGATCAAATAGTTCACTATTTTTATATAAGGTTACTTAATGTAGATCTTATTTGTGAACTCTATCATGCATTGATTAATATTTTTATTTATCTCAGAAGACGTGATGTACAGTTACTGTTTATTTGTTCTTGGAAGTTTTTGATGCTACAGGCACAAATTGGCTAAATGTCAGGAGACATTTACACATGGGGGGGGGGGAATAGAAACCATGACCACTGCCTTATCTCATTAAACAATACATCAGAGACTCGGTATGTATTAATAAAGTCATTGGCATTGTCAACAAAATTTACACACCCATACCGGCAGTTATTGTACAACACTCTACAGCTAACAAGCCACATTGCTTTGCAAACATCCAACAGTAGAAGATTATAACAGCAGCTGCCTTTCACTTCCAAGAACACCTGTCAAAGAAATCCCACAAATTATATTTTTAACAATTAATCATGCCGACTCGAATATTGCTACTTGCCTGTTATTTACCCTTTATAGGCATACATGCAACAAACCCCTATGGAGCCTCTCACTATTGTTACTTTAAGACTAACATACATGTATTTCTACTCTCGATGCCAAAATGTTTGTGTCATAAGTACATTCAGTATCATAATTCTCAAATCTTTTTATTTAGTTTCTTTTCATATTAACACTTAAATAAGTTAGCATGCATTTTTATGGTACCGTAGAGTTTAATGATCATAGATTAGTTGTGAGTTAACACACTAAGAGGTTACTAATATGGCATTGATTTTGGAAACTATACATACCACTGTGGCTCAAATAACATGTATGGCTGCATTTTCTTGTGGATGGACATCTATGAAATAGATGTCAAGTATGGTAACAAATGTTTTTCATTCATTATTCTACCCGTAAAGTTTGACAAAATGCTTATTTCACTTCAAGGCAGCACACATATCAGATGAGCCATGTGATCTCGTTTACAGTGATCTACAGTAACAATAAATACAGACAATTGAGGAAAAAAAGACTTAAAATTGACCTTGGCCCGCAGATAAGCTTATTAAGTCAGTGGTGAACAGTGAAAAATTCATTAACATGTATTGATAAAGTTAAATTTAAAGAAGGCGAGTTATTTTTGGGTGCAAAAAAGCATGGGACAATGTGACTTCCAGGTGCAGTGAGAGAGACACTACTAAAGTACCGGTACAATGAAAAATTAGAGACACTTGCAGCTGGGGCTAAGGAAGCTTTCAAGATACAAGAAAGACTGAGGAGAATTGCAATTTTGAGGGATTCACAGAGGAGGATGCTGAATAGGCTTAAGCTGTGCTACGGGGTCATTTGATTTCATTTGACGATGTTTAGCATTGGATCAAAATTTATTAGGACTGCCCTGCTGTAGAATGCTGTACTGCTGCTATCGTCCAGTTTTACCAAGATGTCAAAGAAGATAGCTTAAATCCTGATCAAATACGATTTGTTCTAACAGCAACAAGGAGGATCCACTGGAAAAATCCTCAACAGTTTTGGAAGCCATATTTGCATTTGAGAAAGGACAGATGTGACTAGAAAGCCGGATTCTGAACATTTGAAAATTATGCAACTGAGAAATATCGTGGGCACTGCTAAAAGAAAGAACAATCAGGTCTCAAATTACAAAAAAAATCATAACATAGTAAGCAGTACAAATCATGTGACTGAGCAGTGCTTATCCTATGTCAATTGGTACTTTTTATGAATGAATGTGTCCACTGCTAGTAGGGAACAGGATCTCTGTTTAAACACAAGTCCATGGATTTCCAACCTAAAACAGAAACCTGATATAGCTGTACGTTGAAAATATGATTGGCAAGAGTATTTATTAACATGATTAACAGCATTGTTTTAATGTTTCTCATTATCAGCTCTATCAAATGGATGACCATAGCGGTTGAAAGAAACAACTTGCAGCTTTGTATTATATCTATATTTCCTTTTTAAAATATTATTACTAGACAATTAAATGTATTAATACCATGCAGCATAAAAAATTTTTTTTTAATAAAGTAACAGTGTTACTATACATTTGACTTATTACCACCACCCCAGCACACAAGTATATTCATGCAACTTTTGATCATTTTTGCTATACCACTGTTCGATACATAATGAGGTCAGCTGCAGGTTTATTGGACCCAGACTATTGTGTTATAATGGAAGAAAGCTGTATCATGATAGCAAATGCACTAACGGCAGACCATTTGAAAAGGGGGACATAAAAACCAACATTTGTGGGAAAATAGCAATGAGTACCAGCATTTATCAATCAAGTGTTTGGGCCAGTAACCTATCTTGTCAAAGTGAACGGTAAAAACCACGCTGTTGTGTGGATTATTTTGTTTGCTTTCAAAGCACATTAACCTGTTCAAACGGAAATGCGGGACATTACACCCGCTCTTCCATTGAAAGTCACAGGTAAACTGCCACTTCCTGTGCTGGTAAACTAGTACCATACATCATTAACCAGCACCAACACAAATATTCAACCCACTGTCAGAAAAAAACCTCGACTGTAAAATGCGAATTAGGTGTACACAGCGTGAGCTTTATCAATGAAACCACTGTACCATAAGACTTTAAGAGCATAAATTTAAACTTTAATAATTTTGCTTATTTATGCTTTAAGCATCAACAGCTGATAGGAATTGTAGCTTGTATTTTGATTCACATTGCGTACTTTCAAGTATAATGCTTTTCTTAAATTGAAAATGTTTCTGGTTTTTCACTTCAACCGGTCACCATTTTCTAGCCAAGCAAAAACATTTAAAATGCAGAGATTACATCAAAGGTTTACTGTGATGCCCATTAAATCCATTATATGCATTTAAATGTCTTAGCAAACACTGTAAGAAAGGAGAAAAGTTATGTATTATAATGTGGAACGTGTCTTTACAAGAGAGAAGACCTGTTCCAAAATTGTAAAGTAACCTCACTGAAGAGCAACAAGTATGTGATTACCATCAACCCTTGAAAATCCCACTTGCAAGCTCGAAATTTGACAGTGGAAAAATGTCATTTGCGAGCTCAGAAAAAAACAAGTAGGCTATCATACAGTGATATTTTTCACCAAAAAATTGTGATCTTCTAGCTACTTAAAAAAATAATTTATTTAATTGTATTTAATCAGTTTGACTAACGTTTTCAGTTTAGATGCAAGTCACGATTGCAGAGAACACAGAATCAAAATAACAACAATAATGCACTTATATATCTTGAATATGTGCCATGTGCAGGTGAGAGGCATGCAAAGGCATATTCAGCACATACATACCCACCACTTTTGGCGTATTGTCAACTGCGCATCTGTACCAAAGTAACTCAGCAATTTTTGGATCAGTACGGATTCAGAAGAGTCAATTTCATCAGCAGCAAGCACCCTCTCCCACTCAGACATCATGTGGGTGTCATGTGCTGTGTGTTAGTTTCTGCGTGCTTTGTTTTAAGTTCATTCTCTTCTATTTTGTGTTCACAACTTCTTTCATTCGTCCCCCACTTAGCTGGGTAACCTGTGTGTCATCGATTTGTATAAATCCCTCTATTTATTAAATGCATGTACTCGGGTTTCATTTTTTGTGTACAACAAAACCCAACGATGATTTACACATAATGTACAATATTTCAAAATAGTGAGTTCGGTTCATCCCTGCCGCACTTACAAAATGCTCTAGATGGGAAATACCGATTTACATCTAGCATGGCTACATTGTCTGTATATAAATGCCTCACCATAAGGTAACATCTTCACATTACGGAACGTCTTGTCAGTAAGCAGTCTACTTAGGGACTGGCACATCTTCAGCTGTAGAGGTAATGTAAGTTATTTATTAATTTCTTATGTATATTGTAAGTTACAGCTATTGTACTACCACGTTTATTTTTGTACATTTTCTATGTAGCTTTGGCTTGCGTGGTATAATGCAAATATTTTCTATTCTTGTTTGTGACTTAGCAAGAGATTTATATTAGCAATATAAGGTTGCATTTTATTAAGAAACATTTAGTACCACAGGAATCTTATCGGACACGGGTTCACTTCTGAACCTGTTTATTGTTTTGTAATATTGTACCGAAAATGTAATTTGTATAACTTACCATATATAAAACTACATTTTATTCTATATGTCTATGTCATGAATAGTACACGGTGTTTATTCTATATGCCCATGTCATGAATAGTACACGGTGTTGTATTTTCAGCTGACCCAAGCAATCCTTGGTGATCGTAGTCAACGTGGTACCAGCAATATAGCTAACCATAGCAGCCATAGAGCCGAGTGAAGTGTTGCTTGTCAAGTAGCAGGTGATCGGGCATTGCTGACCGAATTGGTGGGCGCTGATTGCTTGTTTGACCAAGGAACTGAATGGTGGTCTGTGACTACCTATAATGCTGATTGCTTGCTTGACCGGTGTCACTGGTAGCCAGGTGTGATATTGATGGAGTGTTTTGTTTTACTCCATGCATGTAATCTTTTAGCTGTGGGCTAATTTTGGGGTTTGTTATACCCAATGTTATGGGAGTGTTTCGATATTTTGTATATCTCACCTATAAATTCATCATTTTACTAATTGAGTAAAATACCTGTTTTCACTATCTGAATGAATACATCATTTTTACTATCGAGTAAAACACATCATTCTTGTCATCGTGTAAAATTACCGTGAATCATTCACCTTTGTCCTTGTAATGTGTAAGGTGATTTATTTGTATTTATATTTGTTGTATCATTAGGTTCATGCAGATTATGTTAATTTGTCCAATATCTGGATCTATACACGCAAGTATCAATCATAATTCTCATCTAATTGAAGTTATACATCAATAAACATTGTACTTGTATCACCATCAACAGTGTTCTGCGTCCGAAATCCCAACTCGGTTATCTTGTTACAAATAGTGTCAGAAGTGGGATATCCTCGGATTTAACATAGCACTATTATTGTTTCATCATTCTTGTATGATTTTTTGTGTGTTTCAGATGTTCTTGACAAGACAGTGAGGTTAAGCAGCCATTCAACGTTTTTTTTTTTTTTACACATTTCATGTTTTTGTTGTCTTCAGAGAAGGAAAATACGGTTTGTTTGTTAAAATTATAGTAATTACACCTTTTGGCATAATACTGCACTTTAGGTTGGTCGTAACAGATTTTTGAAATGTCATCAATGAAAGAACTTGTGGAACTGGGGAAACAGTTTGGCTATGAAGGGAAATCTCTTAGAACCTTTGTTCATGAAGAACAGGCTTGGGAAAGGTACCAGAGGGAAATAGAAAGGGAAGCCAAGCAAGAGTTGATAGAATTAGAAAAGAAGGCTGAAAGTGAGAAATTAGAAAGGACAGAATGTGAAAAACATGCAGAAAGGGAAAAGGTAGAACTGCCTAAAGAAGTAGAGAATAGGAAGTTAGAAAGGGAAAAACAAGTGAGGTTAGAAGCTTTGGAGATAGAAGATAGAAATAGGGAGGGGGAGTATCAAAGAAATTCTGAGCTAATGCAAACCAAAAGGGAGGGGGAACATGATTTTAAAGGTCCAAAATTTCCCCCATTTGAAGACGACAAAGATAACATGGATAGCTATCTAAACAGGTTTGAAAGGTACGCCACTGTACAAAAAGTGGAAAAAAGAGGATTGGTTGCTTCATCATAGCACACTGTTGAAGGGTAAAGCATTAGACATGTATTCTCGTTTACCTGCAGCCGATTTGCTAAATTATCTCGCATTAAAAGAAATACTTCTGAAGAAATACGAACTAACCAAGAAAGGGTTTTGCATGGAGTATAGCAAACCCAAGAGAGGCAAGACATTCACCCAGTTCATCAGTAGGACGTGCAATTACTTGCAGCGATGGGTGGAATGTGGTAATGGCATTAAAACATTTGAGGGTCTTATAGATTTCTTGCTTCAGGATCAGCTACTGACAACTTGTGGCAAGGAGTTATATTTATTCTTGTGGGAAAGTTCCTTCACGAACATATATGACATCGCTACACAGGTGGACTTATTTGCTGAAGGTTAGGGAGGTTCTCAGAATGTCATCTAACGAGACAGCAAAGGTCGGAATCAGGCTAAGGACCAAAAACCCAGGGAGCCTGAAAAACCTGGTAGGGATAATCAGGAAAGGCATAAGGACAAGCAATGTTTCACTTGCAATGAGTGTGGTCATATCTCCCCAAATTGTCCTAAGCAGAAGGGATTAGTCCAGAGAGTCATGGTGGCCATTGAAGGCAAGCAGTCGGTAAATGCAAAACTCATATTTCCCTGAAGGCTAACCGGGAAACAGCGTATGAGCCAGTGGTACATGCAGGGATTGGTTGAGACACTATCCAATCAATCGGCACATGTATTTTCCCCTGAGTCAAAGAGTACCAATGGCAAATGGTACTGTCAGTGGACAAGAGGTGATCGTTTTACGAGACACATGGTGCACTAGTGTAGTCATGAAACGGAGCCTCATTCGCACTGACCAACTGCTTGGATTTAAATCGCCTTGTATGCTACTGGACCAAACAATCGACCAGGTTCCTGTTGCAAGAATATTTATCGAAACACCTTTTCTGACCATGACCACTGAAGCGTTGTGCATAGCCAACCCAATATATGAACTTGTGATTGGCAATGTACAGTGATCTAGACTCCCAACCATGTCTGACTTCCTATTCCCGATCAAGCAAGCAGTGAAAACCATAGGTCAGGTAAAGGAGGATAACAAACCTCTACATAAATTAAAAGTATTGGAAGTCATTACTGGTATCTCCTGTGAAGAATTTCAGAACGAGCAAGAATGTGATGCGTCTTTACGCGCAACCTCGGAGAAAATGTCAGGTACTGTGAGGAACTATAAGAACAAGGGGTCCTCTAAATTTCTACTTCAAAAGGGTTTAATGTACAGGGAATATACTGCTCCTGATGATACGAAGTTCTTACAACTTGTTGTTCCCCAGAAATTCAGGTTGCATGTACTCAATGTTGTGCACGAGTCGAGTATGGTGGGTCATTTAGGTATGAAGAAAACAACTGATAGGGTAATACGAGAATTCTATTGGCCTGGTGTCAATAGCGATGTAGCACTATTTTGTTGTTCATGAAAGGTTTGTCAGAAGACGGTCTCAAAGGAATTGGACTACATCATTGGCATGGAAGGTAGGTCCAATATGCAGAAACTTTATGTAGAAAGACACAGTCAAACAATTGATAAAGAGGTCTTGAACGTAATATGTGTAGCGGTGATAGAAGATAGGTCGTGTGACGAATTGGAATTCCGTCTCCAGTACCGAAATGCCCCTTGAATACCCCATTAACGTAGGGAAAGAAGGTATAGACCAGATCAATGTATGCCCGGATTTATTTGAAGGTCAGTGTACGCAGATCTTTGAGATTTTGTCCCAATACCCAGACGTTTTTATGAACAAACCTGGCCATAATGGATTGATTCAACACCAGATCAAGTTGAATACCTCAGAGCTGATCAGGATTAAAGGGTTATCCAATGCCCTTTAATGCGCGGGAGACCATCAACGAAGAAGTGGGAAAAATGTTAGCCCAGGAAGTGATCGAACCTTCCAGTTCCCTGTACTCGTCCCCTGTTGAGTTAGTCAGAAAGAAAGACGGGACAAACCGTTTTTGCATTGACTTTCGGCAACTTAACAAAATCACCATGTTTGATGCAGAACCAATGCCAGATATAGAAAGCTTATTTTCAAAGTTGGCAGACCATAAATACATTTCCAAGTTAGACCTTACCAAGGGATATTGGCAGGTGCCAACCGCTGATAATGGCCACGAGTTAATGGCATTCGTGACTCCCAAAGGTCTTTACCAATTTAAAGTCATGTCTATCGGTTTAGTTAATGCCAGTGCGTTGTGTGTTCATCTCATGTGCAAACGGTTGAACGGAATGGAAAAAGTCAACAGTTTTGTAGATGATACCTTTGTTTATACATATACCTGGGAGGAACATGTCAAAGTATTAAGGGATCTGTTTGATTGACTTTGCACAGCTAATCTAACAGCTAGGCCCACCAAATGTAGTATAGGATAATTTAACCTAGAATGTTTGGGCCATCTTGTAAGTGGACTAGGCCAGTTAAAACCTCACCCAGACAAAATAGGAGCAATCGGAGATGCACCTAGACCAGAAACCAAGAAACAAGGAAGATCTTCCCTAGGTTTAATGGGTTTTACAGGAAATTTGTTCCCAATTTTGCAGCTATTGCCAGTCCATTAACAGACTTGACTAGGAATGGGCAACCGAATAAAGTTCCCTGGGGTGTCTGCCAGGAAAATGCATTTAACGCTTTAAAACAGAAACTGACATGTGCACCAATCTTAAAGTTGCCAGAATTGAACAAAACTTTTGTGCTGAGGACTGATGCATCTGATATGGGACTTGGGGCCGTTTTGCTACAGGAACAAGAGGGGAAGAAATTGCCCATTGCTTATGCAAGTAGGAAATTGCTCTCTAGGGAGCAAAACTACCCCGTGATTGAAAAGGAATGCCTAGCCTTAGTATGGTGGATAGGAAAATTCCATACATAACTTTTCAGGAGGGAGTTTATCTTACAAACAGACCATCAGCCACTCTTATACTTGAACAAAGCAAAGATCACGAATGTAAGATTGATGCATTAGGTGTTGTGTTTGCAACCGTATAGTTTCCAAATTGAGGCGACTCGAGGGTCGGAAAATGTAGGTGCTGATTTTTTAAGTAGGGTGTAATTAGCAGATCATTTTCGTTCAGTATTCAAATTAAGATGTTTTAATAATTGTTAATGTTCTCATTCCTTGATTTTTCTAAAAGTGTTGCCACCTTTTTTAAGGGGGGAGGTATTGTCACGGAATTGTTTAAATCCTTCTATTTATTAAATACATGTACTCATTTTTTGTGTACAACAATACCCAATGGTGATTTACGTATAATGTACAATATTTCAAAATAGTGAGTTTGGTTCATCCCTGCCACACTTGCTAAGTGCTCTTGATGGGAAAAACCAATTTACGTCTAGCACGGCTACATTGTCTGTATATAAATGCCTCACCTTAAGGTGATATCTTCACATTACAGAATGTCGTCAGTAAGCATTCTACTTAGGGACTTGCACATCTTCAGCTGTAGAGGTATGTAAAGTTATTTATTCATTTCTTATGTATATTATTTCTTATGTATATTTTAAGTTGTAGCTATTGTACTACCACGTTTATTTTTGTACATTTTCTATGTAGCTTTGGCTTGCGTGGTATAATGCAAATATTTTCTATTCTTGTTTGTGACTTAGCAAGAGATTTATATTAGCAATATAAGGTTGCATTTTATTAAGAAACGTTTAGTACCACAGGAATCTTATCGGACACGGGTTCACTTCTGAACCTGTTTATTGTTTTGTAATATTGTACCGAAAATGTAATTTGTATAACTTTCTGTATATAACGTTACATTTTATCCTATATGCCCGTGTCATGAATAGTACATGGTGTTAGATGCATTTTCATATGACCCAAGCAATCCATGGTGATCTTAGTCAACATGGTACCAGCAATATAGCTAACCATAGAAGTTAACCATAGCAGCCATAGAGCTGAGTGAACAGTGTTGCTGGTCGAGTAGCAGGTGATCGGGCATTGCTGACCGAATTGGTGGGTGCTGATTGCTCGTTTCACCAAGGAATTGAATGGTGGTCGGTGATTATATATAATGCTGATTGCTTGATTGACCGGTGTGACTGGTAGCCAGGTGTGATATTGACGGAGTGTTTTGTGTTACTCCATGCAAGTAATCTTTTAGCCGAGGGCTAATTTGGGGATTTGTTATACCCAGTGTTATGGGAGTGTTTCGATATTTTGTATGATATCTGTCCTATCAATTCATCATTTTACTAATTGAGTAAAATACCTCGGTTTTCCCTATCTGAGTGAATACATCATTTTTACTATGAGTAAAACACATCATTCTTGTCATCGTGTGAGATTACCGTGAATCATTCACCTTTGTCCTCGTACTGTGCAAGGTGATTTATTTGTATTTATATTTGTTGCATCATTAGGTTCGTACAGATTATGTTAATTTGTCCAATATTTGGATCTATACACGCATGTATCGATCATAATTCTTTTCTCATTCAAGTCATACATCAATTAACATTATGGCTGTATCACCATCGACAGTGTTCCGAGTCCGAAATCCCAACTCGGTTATCTTGTTACACTGTGTTACTTCGCTGGGTATCCTGTGTTTGGAGTATTAATTATTATTTACAGTGATATTTAATATAGTATTTTAAAAAAATTCTAAAAATAATTATAAGTTTCTAGAAGCCACAGCTTGTGTTGCTGTTTCAACTGCATTGTGTGAGTGAGGGTTCAGTTTTGAAAACAGAATTAAAACAAAGCAAAGACTGACTCTAGACACTTCCACCCTGCGTTATCTGCTACAGTTGGTTGTTATCGGACCACCGGCCGAGATTTACAATCCCAGTGAAGTCATCGACAAATGCAGACCTGCCAACCCTGACGGGTCCGTCTCAGTAAGGCAGTTGATTTGTCTCCGTAAGATTGACTAGTTTTCAGTAAGACGTAACAAAATATCAATAACTGCTATTGTAAAGCTGGAAAATGTAAATAAAAGTTTGACGCAGCAACGATAAGCATCATGTTCAACTGAAAAGTTTGTGAAGTATGAATAGACTTCATTTACCACTAGTACAGTTGCACACACTTTAGTTCCAAACCCTATGCAACTCAATGGCATTTTGCTACCTCTCAACTTGACGTAATTCTTGGAAATTCTTTTCCCATTTCACGTAACGACAGCAATCATATCTCCCGCCACGAGACATATTCAATTTGGCATGTGATGTCCAATGAACGTAACTGTCTCCTTCCCAGCTTTAATTCACAAGAATCTGAATACTCCTTTTCATTCTTCTGTGCTGATTATTAACGCTTTTTTAGAAGCTTTATTTTCCCCTTTCGTCTTAAACATGCATTGCTTTCTGGACGCCATTTTTTTAAAAATTCTATAATCAACAGTTTGATCATGCAGATGCTTTGCATGAACAAATAGGTGCAGTTTAAAGCATCTGGGGTGTTGCTGTAAAGTTAGTCTGGTTGCCTGATAAATTTTACTAATTCTAATATGAAAGCCAGATCCGTATCAAACACGGGTGAACCAATTATTCAGATTTTTTGGCAACAATCACTTTTCTGTAGTTTTTGCTTGTATGCCGCAAGTCCGTATTTTAACAATAATTTTCAAGACTTATGGCAAAATCGTAAGAGTTGGCAGGTCTGCAAATGGTACTTCATGGTTCCAGGCAAACGTCACGTGGCGGATACAACTGCAAGCTTGCAGTGGCCGATGTATAGGTTAGGTAAAATATTTTTTATAAAAACTGCAATAATTATGTTTAAAAAAAAGAAGTAATAAAACCAAAGTATTTATTATTATTAAAACAAAGACAAATATGTAATGACAGCTTTTTAGGTTTACCTGAGCCTATTATATATTTGATGTTGACAGTTGCAAGCAATGAAGGGCTGAAGGAATGAAAGAGTGATAGTGATAGAGCTATGCTGTTATCTTTGTGTTTGCACAATACTGAAGGTGTGGTTTTAGCTGTGGTGCTAATTTGGGTTGGTATATACCCAGTTTTCTGCTGTCGGTGGTGATATTGACCCTGAGGACGATGTGGTTTAAAGCTTCAGGACCAACGGGTCTGCAGGGAACAATAAGTTCTACATATCCTTTAGCAGACCATTCATGGTGGCTCCTTGGCCATTCAGCTGAGTGGTGGGGCTGGAAATATCTTGGGGTTATAAATTAGACGCTGCAAGATACATGTCCCAATTTAAATTATATCAGTTTATATCAGTTTGTTTTTTTAATCTTATTTTTTTGTTTAATTCCGATTCATTTATTATTGCTGACTGTTCATTTTAAATTACATCTTACAATTCGCTCCAGCTAGGAACCATTTTTCAGTTATCGTTCAGTTATTTAACTAAATGCATATCATTGTGTTAAAAATCCAGTCTTGTAATTTATGAGCTCAAGTTTAGTGTAGGATTTTTTCCATCTTTCATCATCTATAAATAAACATCATATTTTTGTTTATCATTCCTAGTGTCTTCACTGTAATAATCCAACTCAAACATGGTTCATCTTGTTAACAATTGTGTCAGAAGTGGGATGAGAATAAATGGAGCACTAACATTATTTTTTCACAGGTCTGGTATATTTCTTTTGGGTGTTAAGACTGACCTTTCTGACAAGACTTTGGGAGCTTGAGTAATTATCTAATTCTACATTGATATTAAGTTTATTCTGATGTACACATTTCATATTTTTGTTGCTTTCTCAGACGGAAGGTCAGATGGTTTGTGAAATTCATAACTGCATATCTTCACATGCTAGTGCACTTGGAATTGGTCACCATATCGTATAAAAAATGAGATGGGTAAACAGTTTGAGCATGAGAGGGAGCCCCTTAGGAAATTTATACAGAAAGAGCAGGCTCGGGAAAGGGATCAGAGGTAAAAGGAGAGGGAAATAGAAAAGGAGAAATCAGAGATAGTGCAGCAAGCTGAGGAAAGAAAAATGGCATTTAAGGAGAAGATAGAGAAGCAGGCTTAGAAGGAGAGGATGGAATTAGAGAAGGAGAAGACAGAATAAGAAAAACAGACAAAAGGAAAGGATACAATGAGAAAAGAAAGCAGAAAGGGAAAGGGTAGAACTGCCAAACAAAAGTAGAGGATAGGAAATTAGAAAGGGAAAACAAGCAAGGTTTGAGACATTGAAGCAAGAGGATAGAAATAGGGAGAGGGAGCATAACAGGAATTCTGAGCTAATGCAGGCCAAAATGGAGGGGGAACAACATTCTAACTCATGGAAACAGAGGTCCAAAATTGCCCCCATTTGAAGACGATAAGGATAATAGTGATAGTTATATGAAAAGGTTTGCAAGACATGCCACTGTCAAGAAGTGGAAACGAGAGGACTGGTCTCTCCATTGTAGTGCATTACTAAAGGTTAAAATGTTACACGTATATTTTTGTTTACCCACAGGCGATTCACTAAATTATGGCGTATTGAAGGAGGTCCTCCGAAAGAGGTTGAACTAACCGAGCAAGGGTTTTGCAAGAGGTTTTAAGTACAACAAACCCGAGAGAAGTGAGACATTCAGCCAATTCTTTCGTAGGAAAGGCAATTATTTGCAGTGATGGGTGGAATGCGATAAAATAGACAAGAACTTCAAGGGTCTTACTGATTTTTTCCTCATGACCAGCTATTCAAAACTAGTGGCAAGGAGTTGTATCTCTTGAGGGAAAAGTCCTTCATGAATAAAGATGACATGGCCACACAGGTAGATATATTCACCAAAGCTCTGGGAGGTTCCCAGAATGTTGTTTCTTGAGACAGTAAGAGTGGGAATCAATTTAAAGATCAGAGATCCAAAGAACCTGAAAAACTGGGCAAGAATAAGGGAGGTAACTTTCCATCTACCAAGGGCCCAAATCGCAAGGACAAGCAACATTTCACTTGCAGGGAGTGGGTCACATCTCCCACTGATGGTCCTAAGTGAAAAGGGTTAGTCCAGAGGGTCTCAGTTGCCATTGAAGGCAGATGGTAACGAGGTGAAAAGTGCAGTGTTCTCCAGCAAAAGAACTCACGAAACAGCATAGAAGCCTGTGGTATGTTCACATATCAGTCATGATGCAATTCAATCGATCAGCTCGTCTTTTTTCCGAGGTGAGGGTACCTGATGGCCAGTGGTATTAGCAATGGACAAGAAGTCACGGTGTTAACAAGTGTAGTTGTAAAACGGAGCCTCGTTAGAGATGACCAATTGCTTGATTTTAAATCCCCCATGTATGTTGCTAGACCAAACAACTGACCATATTCCCATAGCAAGGACAGAAATTGAGACGCCTTTCTTGACCAGAACCATTTAAGCATTTTGCATGGACAATCACCACTGATCATGTCCATTGCTATGGACTTCAAACCATGTCAGACCTCAGATTCTGAATCAAACAAGCGGTGGAAACAAGATCGCAGGGTAATCAGCCGTTGCATAAGTTGAAAGTGTTGGAAGCCATAATTGATATCTCTGCGAGGAATTTTCAGGTGAGCAGAACACGACACAACTATGCAACCGTGGAGAAAATCGTATCCGGTACCGTGAAGAATTTTAAGAGCAGTGGGTTCTCTAAATTTCTATGTAGGAAAGGATTAATGTAGAGGGAATATACTATGTTGGATGGTAGGAAGTTCCTACAACTAGTTGTTCCCCAAAAATTCAAGTTGCATGAGTAGAGTATGGTAGGTCACTTGGGCATGAAGATAGGGTGTTGCCAGAATTTAATTGGCCTGGCGTCAATAGCAACATAGCACAATTTTGTCATTCGTGCAATGTTTGTCCAAAGATGGCCTCTAAGGGAAGGATAGCAAGGGTACCATTAGGTCAGATGCCCATCATTGATACTGTTTAAAAGGGTGGCTGTTGAAATTGTGAGACCTATTTTCCAGTTACAGACTGGAAAAAACGATACATCCTAACCCTAGTAGATTAAGTCACCAGGTACCCTGAAGCCAGAGCTGTGCTGTAGAGCGAGACCAAACGTGTGGCTGAAGCACTTGTTGACATGTTCACCAATTTTGGAGTGCACGAGGAGGTTCTTATGGATTGAGAAGCATAATTCACCTTGGATCTTGTGGCAGAAATTAGTAGGCTGTTGTTCCTTGAATAGTTACTTACAACACCGAATCATCCTCAGTGTAATGAACTAATGCAGAAATGTAACGAGACATAGAAACAAACGGGACACAGGATTTGCGCAGAAAACAGCGATATTGGGACAGATATCTGAATGCAATTCTGTGCGTGTACCATGAGGTTCCTCATGAAAATTTGGGTTTTTCATTGTCTGGCCTGTTTATACAGTAGGAAAATTCATGGTTCTATGTATATTTTGCACACACTATGGTTGGGCAAGGTTGCAAATGAAGTTAAAACCCCTTATCAATATGTAGTGGGCTTGCAAAACAGGCTAGAGAACAGATGTTGGCACGCAAAGAGCTCGCAAAGTCTTGTCACAAGTATGCAAAGTATTACAAACACAGAAAGTGAAGTCGGAAATTTTACACGGGTGACCAAGTGCTGTGTTTCTCATTCAGTCAAACAGGTTAGGGGTAAAATGGACAAAGTGATCAACAGAGAAGGTAGGTCAAATATATTTCATGCCAATATGCTGAAATTCGACGTGGAAAGACCTGATCAAACAGCTGAAGAAAGGACCTGAACACATTATGAACTGCAGTCATAGAAGATCAATTGAGCAAAGAGTCAGAATTTGATTCCAGTACTGAAATTTCTGTTGAATATCCCACTGAGATAGGAAAATAGGGAGTAGACGAGATCAGAGTATGCCTGGACTTACCTAAAGGTCAATGTCACAGAATAAGGCAAGAAATAACTTTTGCCTTACAACGATTTGATCATTTTCGTCGTACATACATACAATGTTACCTATTGTGAATAATTGTTGTTCTAGTTAAGCAACTGAACTAGCATGTATCTCGTCGTAGATCGTTTGCGGCGAAAGACACAAAAAGCATGGTATGCACAGGTATTTTACCCTTACTAATACTCGTTCTCCTATAAGGAAAGATTCTTCTCTGAATGACACATTGGTCTTTTGGATCTTGTCAAGGAGTGTACGTTCTCCATTCTGTTCTACAAACATAGGGGTAAGTGTTACATTTTTATTTTATTTATTATGGGAATTATATTCCATTTTTAATGACGAAGTGTGAAATGTTGCTTTTACCACTACAGAGATTTGAAAAATCATGGACTTATGAACTGTTACAGGTTGCTATTAAGAGTTTAATTTAGTAGCATGTGTCTACAGATTTTAATCCCGTACCTGTTATTATGACCAGTTTGGTTTTATTTTAGCTGTGTGTGTGTGTGTGTGTGCAGGTGCATCACGCTGTCGGTCTGGTTGTCTATATGCCTGTGTGGGGATATAAGCAGGTGCGACTGTCAAGGCCATACAAGGACGAAAGTGATGATTTGTAAACTTGTGTACATAGTGGATCCATGAAGGGGGTGTATGGCCAATACAAGTGTGGGCGAACCCAAGAATTCAGGATAACTGTGTGGTTTGACAATGGACACGTAAACCAGGACAAAATGTTTCGTTTGCCAAGTTTTTACAAGTATTTATATGAGTCATATGTTGTTATGAATCGTACATGCTGCATGAATGACTATGAGTCATGTGTTTGATACAATTGTTATGCTGATCACAATTGATCATGCTTGTTTCAATTAATTAAAGTATGTTGTTTCAATTGAGTACATGGAATATATGGTGTTGCAATTGAGTACAATTGAGATACTTTCATTACATGAGATTATATGAATCTTACCTTCAGTACATGAGATTATATGAATCTGACCTTCTTTACACGAGATTAGATGAATCTTACCTTCATTACACGAGATTATATGAATCTTACTTGATTACATGAGATTATATGAATCTTACTTGATTACATGAGATTATATGAATCTTACCTTCATACATGAGATTATATGAATCTTACTTTCATTACACGAGATTATATAAATCTTACTTTCCATTACATGAGATTATATGAATCTTACTTTCATTACATGAGATTGTATGAATCTTACCTTCATTACATGAGAATATATGAATCACATTTTCGTTTCCCCATTTTTTGAATAATTGTATGAATTATTTTTTTGTAATATTGTCATAAGGTTTCATAGAGTCACAAATTCATTCACATTTAACAAATGTTTGTGTGAAGTAATCAAATGAGTCATATGCTTAGAGCATGAAAGAATCACACTGTATATGTTTAGAGGATATACATATTTTTATTAATTCATTTCATAAACTTTCATCTTTCATCACATTGTGTTGTGTTGTCATTTAATCCAAGCATCCATTCAGGTCAAATCCTGTTACATCTGGTGTCAGAAGTGGGATGCTTTGGCAGACCTGCCAACCCTGAGGAGTCCGTCTCAGTAAGGCTGTTGATTTTTCCTTAACATTGACCAGTTTTCAGTAAGGTGTAACAAGATATCAATAACTGCTACTGTAAAGCTGGAAAATGTAATTAAAAGTTCAAAGCAGCGACAATAAACATTATGTTCAACTGAAAAGTTTGTAAAGTATGTGTAGACTTTATTTACTACTAGTACAGTAGCACAAACTTCAGTTCCAAACCTTATGCAACTCGATGGCTTGTTTCTATCTCTCAGCTTGACGTAATTTTTATAAATTCTTTTTCCATTTCACATGACGACGGCAATCATATCTCCCGCCATGAGACATACTCAAATTGGCACGTGATACCCCATTAACGTAATTGTCTCCTTTCCAGCTTTTATTCACAAGAATCTGAATACTCCTTTTAATTATTCTGTGTTGATTATTAACACTTTTCTAGAAGCTTATTTTCCCTTTCGTCTTATACATACATTGCTTTCTGAACGCCATTTTTAAAAAAATTCTATAATCAACAGTTTGATCATGCCGACACTTCACATGAATAGGTGCAGTTTAAAGCATCTGGAGTGCTGCTGTAAAGTTAGTCTGGTTCCCTGACTAATTTCCCTAATCCTAATATGAAACCCGGATAAACCAATTATCCGGATTTTTCGACAACGATAATTTTTCCATAGTATGTTCTAAGTCCGTATTTTGAGGGTAATTTTAGTAAGACTTGTGGCAAAATCGTAAGAGTTGGCAGGTCTGCTTTGGATTGAATGAACTACCAATACACTGTATTTAAACCATAGGCAGGCTGTAAATCGTGGACTTTTTGACAAGTGAATTTTTAGTAGGTGCAGGGTTCCCTACATGTACAGATTTGTTTAGTTTTTGTTGCCTTGATAACTAAGATTGTTAATTGTAGTTTAACAACCTCTAAACAACTTTACTTAGATCTTATCACCAACAGTCATGACTTTGCTAACGGATCTAGCTGAATTGGGAAACAACTGGGTTATGAAGGGGAAAACTTTAGTAAACTCATAAATGAAGAACAAGCAAAAGAAAGGGATGAATGGGCTAAAGAAAGGGAATCGGAAAAGGAAAGATTGGTATTAGAAAGGGAATTGGAAAGGGAAAGATTGGAAAGGAAACAACAACTAGAAAGGGAAAGGTTGGAAAGGAAACGCGAAGAAAGAAAAAGGGATCAGAAAAGGAAAGATTGGAATTAGAAAGACAGGCAAGATTATAGAGTTAGAAAAAACAGAGAGAATACGAAAAGCAAATAGAGTTAGCAAATGCTAGAAAAGGAGAGTAAGATTCTGCCTCTAGAAAATTAAAAGGCCCTAAATTACCTTTCTCTGACAATGAAAAAGATAACATGGTTAATTATCTTCATCGGTTTGAGCGATATGCCGATAACCAGAAATTTAAGCAAGACGATTGGGCTCTTTATCTCAGTGCTTTGTTAAAAGGTAAGGCTCTCAATGTATACTCGCGACTTCCTAGTAGCGACGTATTTAACTACGACGCTCTGAAGGAAGCACTACTAAAATGGTGTGAACTGACAGAGCAAGATTTCCGGAAAAAGTGTAGGTATAGTAAACATGAGAAGGGGGAAACCTTTAGGCAATTTATCACTAGAATAGATAGTTACTTCCAACGCTGGACTGAATGTTCTAAGGTGAACAAAACATTTGAGGGTTTAGTGGATTTCTCGCTCAGAGATCAGTTAAGTATAGTAGGGTGGGATTTGAATCAATTTCTTAAGGAAAAAGTGTTCACTGATGTTCAAGACATGGCTAAGCAAGCAGATCGTTTCGCTGAAGCACATGGTGGAATTCAAAACATGGTTTCGAAAGACAAGTCTGGAAATCAGTCTAAGGGTTTGACTCCCAGAAAGCCAGCGAAAGCAACCGAGATAGGTAAATCTGACAGAGAAACAAGACGACAAAAGTCTATGCATGTAACTAATGGGGTCATGTAAAAGCAATTTGTCCTAAAAGAAAAGGTCCCATACATAAGGCAACCGTAGCAATACATAACAAGAACAGTTCCGATAGATCTATTCATGACGATATTCCTTTATTTGATACGTGTATGTTCCTGTAAGCATGGGTACCAACAGCGAACAGTACTGTTAACGGTCAGTTGGTCACAGTTTTACATGATACCGGTTGCACATGGGTGGTTATCACATGTAGCCACATTAAGGAATAACCAAATGCTGGGGATAGAGACTCCCTGCATGCTACTCGATCAGACGATTGATTGCGTACCTGTTGCAAGAGTCGGGATTGAAACTCCTTTCTTGACCGGAACAGTTGATGTGCTCCGTATGGATAATCCAATTTATGACTTGACAATCGGCAACGTTGAAGGGTCTCGTTTTCCAACTATGGAAGATTTTAAAATGCCCCTAGCTCTAGCTGTTGAAATGTGAGCGCAAACCCAGTGGAAGAAATGCACATTTCAGAAGTTAATTGTCCCCGAATCAATCGAAGGAATCTTGCATGAAGAATTCCTCTGGAAGCAAGAGTGTGACACATCCGCGAGATTGATTAAAGAGAAAGTCGTGTCCAACTACATTAAACGCTGTAAGGGAAGGGGTAGTTCGAAGTTTGTCAAAAGAAATGGGTTAATTCATAAGGAGTTAACCACACAAGGGGGAAAGAAATATTGGCAATTAGTAGTACCTCAAAAATACCATTCTCGTGTATTGAGGGTAGCACATGAATCTAGTATGGCAGGTCATTTGGGTACAGGAAAGACTACCAGCAGAGTACAGGCCGAGTTCTACTGGCCTGGAGTAAATAGTGATGTTACTAGGTTTTGTCGGTCTTGTGATGTATGTCAGAAAACTGTGTCTAAGGGGAGAGTTTCACATGTTCCCCTAGGCCAAATGCCCTTAATCGACACAACTTCCAAAGAGTGGTTGTGGATATTGTCGGGCCCATATAACCTGTAACTGATAAGAAAAACAGGTATATCCTTACACTCCTGGATTATGTTACCAGGTATCCTGAAGCCGTAGCATTGCCTAGTATCGAATCAAAGAGGGTAGCTGAAGCGCTAGTGGATATATTCATTAGGGCAGGAGTGACGGAAGAAATTTAAACTGATTGCAGAACCCAATTCACTTCTAACCTCATGAGCGAAGTTATTAGGATGTTATCCATAAAACAATTGAACATGACACTGTACCATCATATGTGTAATGGTCTGGTAGAAAAGATCAATGGTACACTGAAACAGATTTTACATCGAATGTGCGCGGAACATACGAAAGACTGGGACTGTTAATGGAATGCTGTCCTATTCGCGTATTGTGAAGTGCCACAATAAAGTTTAGGGCTTTTGCCCTCTGAATTGTTGTACAGAAGAAAAGTACAGGGTCCGATGTGAATCCTACGCGAACTTTGGACAGGTAATGCTCCTGATGACGAAGTGAAAACAACTTACCAGTATGTGCTCGATTTGCACAAGAAACTAGAAAACACGTGTAAAATGGCTAACAAGATCTATTTGTAAGTATGCTAAATACTACAATCGTTAAGACGCGCAATAGGAAATTTGTTGTGGGTGATTGGGTTTTAGTACTTCTTCCTACAAGTAGTAATAAATTATTAGTTCAGCGGAAAGGTCCATAAGAGGTAAAAGTCAAAGGTGATATGGACTATAAAATCGATGGGAATGGTAGGTTGAGCATATTTCATGCTAATATGCTAAAGTTGTACGTAGAAAGCCACGAGGATGCCTTAGAAAAAGGGGTATTGAATGTAGTGTTTTCGGCAGTTACCGAAGATGACGCGGTAATGCAGACCTTCCAACCCCGACGAGTCTGTCTCAGTAAGGCTGCCGATTTTTTTCCATAAGATTGATTAGTTTTCAGTAAGGTGTAACAAATTATCAATAACTGCTATTGTAAAGCTGGAAAACATAATTAAAAGATCGATGCAAGGACGATACCATTATGTTCAAATGAAAAGTTTGTAAAGTAGGCATAGACCTTATTTACCACTAGTACAGTTGCACAAACTTTAGTTCCAAACCCTATGCAACTCAATGGCTTGTTGCTATCTCTCAACTTGACGTAATTCTTGGAAATTCTTTTCCCATTTCACATGACGATGGCAATCATTCTCCCCCGCCACGAGACACAGTGTTTTATCTACCCATGCGTCATGCGTCAAATACGCAGACTATAATAATTTGACGCACAAAAATCGTCGCTGGTATGTAAATTGACGCACCCCAATGCTACATTTTTCCGGTGAACAAAAAACAAAGGTTCGGTCTAAAACTAGTTGCTGGTGTGTAAATTTACGCAACCCATTATTATGTTTTGCTGATTAGCACAAAATAAAGGTTTGGTCTAACTAGTTCAATGGTTAGATTACAACTCTCCCAAACTGGGAAAACACGCGCACATCAGTTTCTTACGCTAATCATAATGCAATAGGTTTCAACTGAATGTTGGAGCCTGGAGCTGACCTTATGTGACCTGTAACTGTCACATCATTTGTAGTAATAGGATGTTAGAACTGTATAGTCACCATACCAAACAAAAGAGATGGAAAATAAACACATGATTTAAAAGTGATTCTCTCGAGAAACTTATTTTATGTGCACCTTTGTCACACAACAAAACAACAATTTTCCATTCGCTCAATTGTATGCCTTGCGTTATTCCAAGATACTGTCAGCGTTCAGCTGAAAATGGCATCAAAGGCAAAAATATTAAAATAGATCCGAAACAAACAAAATTAGCTTTAGGACCGCTTTTATGACTGACCGATGATAATAGTATTGTTATTGAACCAGTGGAGCCTTCATCATCCAAAGATGAAGTAACGGTTACTCGTAAGATAAAACATATTTTGTGCAGCAATGGTTGAAAACACAGCTGGCTACGTTTCCAAAAAGACATTAAGTTGTGTGAAGGATGTGACAGTGCAGACGTCTTTATGTTTTGCCATATTTTGTACGAAGGCTAAAAAAACCTCCATGACAAAATGTGCAAAAATCAATAAATTTCAGAACAGTACACTGTCAAGGCATGTTGGGTTGCCAGAACACAAACTGCTGATTGAAAATCCACAATACCAGAAGATTTCAATGCAGGTTTACAAAAACATTCTTCCAAACAAGACATAGCAGTGAAAGTGCTACAGTAAAACCTGTTGTGAGAAACCGCCCCTTCTGCCAACAAAAAGTGGTCTCTCAAGACAGGTGGTCTTTCATAGCAGGTTTGTACAAAAATACGTTTCCAAGGTCCAGTTTCAGAAGTTTCAAGAAAAATAACCACAATCAATGTACATATATTCTATTCTTTATTAGCAGTTGTTGCTAAAATATTGTATGCATTCATCTACAAACAAAATTATATTGTAATAAAGATATATTTCTATCATTAAACATGAAATCACATTTACATTTGAAGATCACATATTTTAGTATATGAAATTGTTTCTGAATTACTCATTTTCCTTTATAACAACCTAAATTTGTTTTACCAATGTTTAAACCACTTTTTTGCGAGTGGTCTGCACTTTTTCACTTCTTTCAGTTACAATAATTATTTTCTCCAGCATTAAAATTCGTCTCTTTTTAGTTGGAAGTTCGTCCATTGTTATTAAAATTATTAGTGCTCAGTTGTAATATCGAACGTAAAGACGGCGGCTGTGGGAAAATATGAAAACTCTATACATGTGCATTGCATATCTAACAATTAATGAAAGAAAAAGAAACAATTATCTCATCCAAAAACAGGACCATTTACTCGGTGATAAAAGTCAACGGCTTCATTCAAAGATAACATACAGGGATTAACTCTATAAGCAGAGTGTGTACCCCGGTCGCAGCAACTTGAATAGACGACAGCTTTGTGATTGGGATGTCATCACTTAGCATGGGGGGGGGGGGGAACAAACATCACAAGTCTTGAGCACTATCAATCGAATCCTGCAAATGATTCTCTCTTGCTGGTTTAATACACAATGACCTTATTCACTCCCCGGCAATACCGATAAAATCGAGACAAACAATATATGCGGCCACTTTGTCAACTTTGGCACTTCAACGGCATTTCATGACATGTACATTAGCCTGGTTTACAGACTGTAGCATCTATCACGGGTAGCAACAATCCTTTTTTTTAATATTCCTTTTATATTTGTCTTTGATCAGAACAATCTATACTAATCAATCGGTCGTTGTAATAATTGATTGCATAAAGGTCACTGGTGTCTGTTCTCGCGATACAGTCGTCATAGGGATGCTAGGTCCTACAACGGCCGGGAAGCAAGTTAAGTGCGGGAATAATTAGTCTGGTTCCCTGCTCTGTATGCTTTCTGCGTTCCTCACCCCTATACGAATAACGGAGAACAACACAGGAGCAAACGAAGCAGGGAACCAGGCTAGGAAATAATCTACATACACTTTAGTCTGGTTTACGACAGAAACTATAAATCACTATAAGCCTAGTTAAAAAAATCAGAGATCGGTAGGCAGCCTATTGTTTAATTTTAATTTTTTTTTTTTTTATTTTTTTATTTTTATAACGGTATGAGCGGTCGTTTTTACAGGGATTAAATAAAGGTTGGTGGAGTTTATCCTCGTTTTTTTGTGATGCGGTCGTTCATAGCAGTGTCGAAATGCATATTTTGCCAAGAAATCGCGGTCGCTGGTCGCGTTCAGCAGGTGGTCGCTCATAGCAGAGCGTTTATATAATAAAATCGATCCGTGCATTACGATTGTGGTCGTACATGACAGGTGGTCGCTCATAGCAGAGGTCGCTCATGACAGGTTCTACTGTACTTAAGTGTGTACATTGGCTGAGTGTCAAAGACATCCCTTTTTAAAATACAGATCTCTTCTTAATTTAATACACAACTTGGCGGCTGAAGAAATTGATGCTATTGGTATTTTGAAGAATTCTGCCAATCAGTATGACTCGGCTGCTACCTGTTCAGAGCCTATGAAATGTTGTTGAGGATAGTCTTATACATGACCTGCAAAATTCATCATTCGTGACAGCAATGGCAAATGAAAGCACTGACATAGCCAACCATAACCGCCTTGTCATATATGCTCAGATTATTTCTGATGACATAAAACCATCAACAAGATTTTTAACAAATATAGAATGTTCAGATGCTTCTGGCAAGGGAACTGCCTTATTGGCTTTAGTCACATTATATAACTAATATTTTCGTTGTGTATTTAAAGAATATAATTATTTTTTAAGAACTACTGAAAATTCGTCAGCGGCTTGAATAAAGCTCAGGTTTGGATTTTGACTTTGCCCTGATGAGTCAAATAACTTGCATGAAGCCATTTGTAGATTAAACACACAAATTGGCATGTGATGTCCAATAAACGCAACTGTGTCCTTTCCGTCTTTCATTCACAAGAATCTGAATATTCCATTTTACTCTTCTGTGTTGATTATTAGCACTTTTCTAGAGGCTTATTTTCCCTTTCTCTTAAACATGCATCACTTTCAGGATGCCATTTTTAAAAACTTCTATAATCAACAGTTTGATCATGCAGACGCTTCACATGAACAAATAGGTGCAGTTTAAAGTATCTGGGGTACTGCTGTAAAGTTAGTCTAGTTCCCTAATTAATTTCACTATTTCTAATATGAAACCCGGATCCAAATAAAACACAGATGAACCAATTATCCGGATTTTTCGGCAATGATCATTTTTCCGTAGCTTTTGCTTACATGCCGCAAGTCCGTATTTTAACCCTTTACCTCAAGCAAGCGCCTTTGGACGCCTCTACTCCATTCGCATGAAGCGCCTTTGGACGCCTCTACCTGATTCACATATAAGCACCTTTTGACGCCTCTACACCATTCTCATGGAAGCACCTTTTGATGCCTGCTGTAAACATCAGCCATTTTGAGCGGGTTTTCGTAGCGCCACCTTCAGGAAAAATCCCCTATTAGATACTACATTCATTGGTGTGAATGACCATTACGTCAGATCACGTGGTCACCGTTTATGCTCTGGTCAAAATCTGCTATTTAAAGCAACTGGGTCGTATTCTCCACTCTCCAAAATGGAGGTCGCGGATTTCGTTCAGTACTTAACTAGAGTTTTCATGATTAGAATCACAACTATGAAAGCTTCAATACTGAGGTAATTGCTCTGATACTGATGTAGGAAGCCATTAGTTTTTATAAATTATCAAATTCAGCTGAATTAGTGATGTAGACGCAGACAAAGAACTCGTAAATTTCAAGTATGAGAAATGGCAGCTATGGTTGGTCACACGGCTTCACTGACTTGACGGTGAATGAGTTCTCAAGATTTTAAAGCACAAAAAAATTCTTCTGTGAAAAATAATTATACAGCTATAACAATCAGATTTTACTCTTAAATCTTTCCATACATAATATATGTGTACCAAAAACATAAAATGGTTAAAATTGCTGTTAAACGTAACATACACTTCACTGCTTAACAGGCCTATGTGTATGGAGCAGAAAAGGTTAACAGGTGTTCTATTTATAGCGCACTGTACTGGGTAACTTTGCTACATGCGTATCGAAGGATTAAAAAGCCATACACTCTACGAGATAAAGGGTTAAGGGTAATTTTTGTAAGACTTACAGCAAATCGTAGGAGTTGGCAGGTCTGGGTAATGAGAGAACCTGAGATAGATGCTCCAATGGAATATCCCTTGCATAGTGAAAGAGATCAGATAGATCAGGTGAATGTAAGTGCAGAGTTAGCCAAAGATCAATTTAGACAGATCAAAGAGCTCCTAGGAAAGTATTCTGATGTTTTCATCAATTGACCAGGATGCACAACCCTAGTAGAGCTAAAAATAAAACTATGTACATCTGAGCCAATTAGGATTAAGGGTTATCCAGTTCCTTTTAATGCACGAGAGACAGTGGATGAAGAGGTTAGAAAAATGCTAGGCTTGGGGGTGGTTAAACCGTCTAACTTGCCAAATTCATCTCCCATTGTCCTTGTCAGAAAAAAGACGGTACTAATCGCTTTTGTTTTGACTTTCATCAATTAAAGTGACAGTGTTTGATGCAGAACCGATGCCAGACATGGAAAATTGCGAAATTATCTGGTCACCGATATATTTCGAAATTTGATTTGTCAAAAGGATATCGGCAGGTACCGAATGTCTAAGAGTCCCGACAATTGATGGCATTTGCTACACAATTCAAGGTGATGCCATTCAGATTGGAAGGAGCCAGCACTACATGTTGTCTCTTGATGTGCAGATTATTAAAGGGCTTGGTATGTACTGATAGCTTTGTAGACCACATTTTTATGTACATGGACACTTGGGAGGAACATCTATCTGTTCTGGCTTAACTTTTCAGAGGACTGTGAAACCAACCTCACGGTGCGACCTGCTAAATGCAGTATTGGCTATGTTTAGTTGTTGCTGTTGTTGTAGGGCTTAATGCCATTTTTCAACACATGATGGGCTCTATATGGTGGAGGAAGAACACAGCGAAAACCCTGGAAAGAACCACCGACCCACATATTGATTTAGAGCACCTGGTTTGCTCAGCCAGCCATTTAAAACCTCACCCCAAGCAAATGGAAGCGGTTATGAAATCACCTCAACCAAATAACAAATCGCAGGTTTTATCTTTTCTAGGCTTGGTAGGTATCTACAGGAAATTTATTCCTTATTTCTCTGCTATTGCTAGCCCATTATCAGATCTAACAAAGATGGGGCAACCCAATAAAGTGTTATGGGGACCATCTCAGGAAAAAGCATTTAATGCATTGAAGGAACAATTTACTAGTGCACCTATTTTAAAGCTACCTGATATCAGCAAACCTTTTATCATAAGAACCGATGCCTCCGATACTGGGTTGGGAGCAGCTTTGTTGCAGGAACAAGACATGATAAAAATGCCTGTAGCCTATGCCAGCAGGAAGTTACAGTCTAGGGAACAAAAGTACTCAGTGATTGAGAAAGAATGCTAAGCTGTAGTATGACAGATTGGTTTTATGCCTATCTTTTTGGGATAGATTTTGTCCTCGAAACGGATCATCAACCATTCTTGTATTTAAAAAAAGCTAAGGCCACTAATGTTCAGTTTGATGCCTTGGGCTCCAACACTTCAACCCTATCGTTTTCGAGTTGTGGCAATCAGAGGGGTCAAAAACATAGGTGCCGATTATATAAGTAAGATGTAAGTAGAAAATCTGGATTACTGTATAACCAGTTTAGATGTTGTAAATCAAAATTAGTAGTTATTTTCTTTTATTCTGTGAAAGCTAAAAAAAATGTGCACATTTTTCTATTGGGGGCAGGTATTGTCGCAGAATAAGGCAAGAAATAACTTGGTTTTGCCTTAGAATGATTTGATCATTTTCGTCATACATGTGTACAATGTTACCTAGGGTGGATAATTGTTTTTCTAGTTAAGCGACTGAACTAGCATGTATCTTGTCATAGATCGCTTGCGGCAAGAGACAAAAAGCACGGTGTGCACAGGTATTTTACCCTTTACTGATACTCATTCTCCTGTAGATTTAAGGCGAGAATCGTCTCTAATTGACACATAGGTCTTTTGGATCTTGTAAAGGAGTGTACGTTGTCCATTTTTGTTCTACAAACATAAGGGTAAGTGTTACATTTTTATTTTATTTAATATGGGAAGCATATTCCATTTTAATGACGTAGCGTGAAATGTTGCCTTTACCACTACGCAGATTTAAAACGTAAACTTTTGAACTGTTACAGGTTATTATTAAGAGTTTAATTTAGTAGCAGGTGTCTGTAGATTTTAATTCCGTACCCATTATTATGACCAGTTTGGCTTCATTTTAGCTGTGTGTGTGTATGTGTCTGTGTGTGTGTATGTGTCTGTGTGTGTGTTTGTGTGTGTGTGCACGAGTGTATCAGGCTGTCAGTCTGGCGATGGAAGCAGGTGAGACCATCAAGGCCATTCAAGGATGGAAGTACTGATTTGTAAACTTATGCGCATAGTGGATCCATGAAGGGGGGGTGTGGCCAATGCAAGTGTGGGCTAACCCAAGAATTCAGGAGAACTGTGTGGTTTGACAATGGACACAAGAACTAGGTCAAAATGTTTCGTTTGCAAATTTTTACAAGTATTTATATGAGTCATATGTGGTGATGTATCGTACGGGCTGTACAAATGACCAAGTCACAAGTCATGTTTGGTACAATTGTTATGTTGATTACAATTGATTATGTTTGTTTAAATTGAATATGTTGTTTCAACTGAGTACATGGAACATACGGTGTGTTTCAATTGAGTACAACAGAGTTACCTTCATTACATGAGATTATATGAATCTTACTTTCATTACATGATATTGTATGAATCTTACTTTCATTATATGAGATTAAATGAATCTTACCTTCATTACATGAGAATATATGAATCACATCTTTGTTTTCCCATTTGTGAATGTTTGTGTCAAGTAATCAAATCAGTCATATGTTTAGAGCGTAAAAGAATCACACTGTACATGTTGTAGTCTTTGACATATTTTTATTAATTCATTTCATAAACTTCCATCTTTCATCACATTGTGTTGAGTTGTCATTTAATCCAACATCCATTCAGGTCAAATCCTGTTACAGTCAACGTATACAAATCTTGGTGATTTTGTCAAAATATCCCAATGTGTTTATGGACCGGCCACGACATACTGGGCTGATACAACAGGAGATTAGCGGAAGCACCTCAGAGCTGTTAAGAATTCAAGGATATCAAATACCCTTTAATGCACGGGAGATGGTTGATGATTAAGTGGGATAAACATTGGATCTAGAAATGATCAAACCTTCCCGTTCACCGTAGCATTACTCAGAAAGGACGGAACCGTTTTTGCATCGACTTTTGGCAACTGAACAAAATCACTGTGTTCGATGCAGAACCGATGCCAAACATGGAGGGCTAGTTTACAAAATCAGCAAGGCACCAATACATTCCAAAGCTGGATTTTACTAAAGGATTTTGGCAGGTGGCCATTGATGATAGTGCCCAAGCATTAATGGCATTCACGACTCCCAATGGTCTTTACCAATTTAAGCTTCTGCATTTTGGTTCAGTCAAAACTGGTGTGTCGTGTGCCTGCTTTATGTGCAAATTGTTGAAAGACATGCAAAACACTGACCGCTTCATAGACAATATTTTTGTATAATGCATACCTGGGAAGAACATGTTCAAGCATTAATCAATCTGTTTGTCACCATCTCACAGCTAGACCTACCAAATGTAGTATATAGCATATTCTACTCCGGAATGCTTAGACCATCTAGCAAGTTAATCGCGGCAGTTGAAACCCCACCCTCACAAAACTGAAGCTATCAGATGCCTCTAGACCAGAGACCAAGAAACAAATTATATCATTTCTCGGTTTGATTAGTATCGAAAGGAAAATTTGTTCCAAATTTTGCGCTATAGCTTGCCCACTGATGGATTTAACTAGATAATGGCAACCCAATATTTAGTGTCCTGGGGTTCATGTCAGGAAAGAGCCTTTAATGCTCTTAAAAAAAAAAACCAAAAGTGATAAGTGCACCAATTCT